>JASFCY010000351.1:0-11258 GCA_036940585.1 Cyathus olla
ATCCAGATACCTGATCTGGGTCTCCCTCGAAATCATCAGGGGGCGTGACTTTCTCCTCCCTTTCGGGTTTGATCTCTTTGATCACCTGGTTGACCAATGTGGTCAAGTTCGAAGTGTGACTGGCCTTGTCCGTATTGTTTAGGTTATTCCATCGTTCGATTCCCCCAATGATAAAGAGGAAAAGAAAAGTTGTGAGAAAAGCGATTATCGCAGCTTCGGTAATCATGATTTAATCGATGTGAATGCAGGGAGGACCGTTCCAGTAATAGTGGTCCCAATACTCACGGCAGAAGAAACCTTCGTGGTCGGGGACGGGTGGTACCGGAGATGGGGATCAGGATGGAGAAGGGGATGCAGGTTCGAGGAGTGGGATTTCGTCGGGTGTGGGAGAGAGGATGTGGATTTGGGGTTGAGGAGAAGGTGAGGGGGTTGGTGCTTGTACTTGGGTAACGGTCCAAGATTTAGGATTGGTCGGGAGACGGTAGAGGGTCCCTCCCCAGACACTGGCGACTTAGGATTCTCCGAAGATTACCCCTGTAGTCCTTGTACGATTGGTAATTCGCCAAGAGTCGGGCTCAACGTTACTCTATGAGGCTCTCGTGCTTCCAAGCACAACGATCGAGTCTATCGAATATAGTGCTCGTCTATCGGTTGGCCGATTGACAGAGAAAGGGTAAGGATAGAAGTGGTGTGGGAGTTCCACAGGAGTGTGTGAGGTTGAGAGGGGAGTCTTAAGCTAATGTAAGCGACAGACGACTTGTCACGGTCGAAGTCACACACTAACAGATGACAGAAGAGGAATGAGTAAAAGTCTGATATATAAACCGTCTGGAATATACAAGCTTAAGACTAAGGAGTAATTACGTGCTAATTACTACTTATATACTATTCTACATGTGTCTACCATGAGTCAAGTGTCCATGCGTAAGTCGTGTGTATCACTGTGCTTTACTGTGCGCATAGTCGAGTGATCGTAATAAGACTGTGCCCATAGCTAGCTGAGTAAAAGCGTAGTCGCCTTGTGGTTTCTGCATGTGTGTCATGTGATGAGTCACATGGTAGGTCACATGATAAAAGCGAGTGGATCCTGACAGAAGGATGTTGCGAAGCATTCTATTATTGCTTCAATGGTAACTGTTGATACACAGGTAAATTATTTGTCATGTCTCAGATAATTGTTTAAATTTATATATCTATATTTCAGGTCCATCTACTTCAAACACATGATGTATCCTTCAGGCCAAAAACCAGAGATGAGCTACTTAAAATTGTGCTTGAAGATATCAATTATGTAGTGGTAGTAATTGGTGTGACTATCATCGCCTGGTGCTCAGATGATGGTGGTGACTCTCAAAAAATGCGCCGCTTGCTTCAGGAGATGAAGCCTCAGTTAATCATGGTTCTCTGCTGGGCACATCAGATCTATTTGACTGTTGGGGATTTTCTATGGCTCAAAGTTCCAGCAGTTGCATGTGTTCCAAAGGCAATAGAGGTAATTGAGTGGTTTAATTCTCATAGTGTTGCCTTAGGAAAGTTGAACCTTGAGCAATCTACCACTGGAGATGGAAGAGTCCTCGCTCTAATCCTTCCTGTTGTTGTAAGCAACAGACGACTTGTCACGGTCAAAGTCACACACTAACAGATGATGTAAAAGGGATGAGTAGAAAGTCTGATATATAAACCATCTGGAATATACAAGCTTAAGACTAAGGAGTAACTACGTACTAATTACTACTTATATACTATCTTACATGTGTCTACCATGAGTCAAGAGTCCATGCATTAGTCGTGCATATCACTGTGCTTTACTGTGCACACAGTTGAATGATCGTAATGAGACTGTGCCTGTAGTTGGCTGAGTAAAAGTGTAGTTGCCTGAAGGTTTCTGCATGTATGTCATGTGATGAGTCACATGATTGATCACGTGATGAAAAGCGAGTAAATCCTGACATTATCCCCCCTTTAAGAATTGTGTCTTCACAATATGTCTAGTTGAAATGCTTCTTGTGTATCATTAATGATTCTGTATCGATGTTTTGTTCGATATATTTGAAGTTCCACGTATCCGTAGGTACTGAGTATGGTGAGAAATAAAATAGTCATGGGTATTTCCCATATTAGGTCAATGAGGTTAGAGGGCGGCATATTGGTTCATAATTTCCATTTTCAATCTCTTTTAAATATTAGTCTGGTCTTGGCATATCTGGGTTTTCTCAGTGGAATTTCTCTACTAATCTCTTGGCATTTCCTAGGTTTCGATAATCCATCCACATGTCGTGTTCATGTGAATACCCTTTCCACTTTATCCAGTACATAAGTTTCCAGTATCTCCATTTGGATTCTAGTATTTTTTCGATCTCATATTCTTCTTGATTATCGACTAATACTACCAGGGGCAGTGCTGGTTTCTTTTGGCTGGGGTATTCGGGGGTTACATACTTCATGAGAAGTTGAGTGTGGAATACCGAGTGAACTTTTTTCCATGATTTAGGGATCTCTAGTTCATAGGATGCATTTCCAACCTTCTTGATAATCCTGAAAGGACCATATCATTTATCATTGAGTTTGGCAATGGGGCAATCTGTTTTGATGTTAATTCCTTCGAGATAGACCTTGTCTCCAGGGTGGAATTCATCGGCTTCTTTACAATGTTTATCATAATGATGCTTCATGATTTCCGATGATATTCCCAATGAGGCTTTTGCATCTTCTCTCAACCGAGTAATGCCTTCAATGAATTCTTCAACTCCTATGACCCTAGTTGTTCCTGAGGGTCCGGTGCCTTTCCATGGGTATTGACTGGTGTTCATGTAGAACGGCGAATATCCTGTGGATCTGTGAATTTTGTCATTGTATGAGAATTGAGCCATGGGAATCCATTCGGCCCAGTCCGATTGTCTGTAGTTGACGAATATCCTGAGGTATTGTTCGATTTCCTGATTTACACGTTCCACCTGTCCGTTGGTCTGGGGATGATAAGCCATTGACATATTCATTTTGATTCCTAAAAGCTTCGATAACTCCTTGGTGAATTCTGATTTGAATTGTGGTCCTCGATCACTGATTATCACTTGAGGGAATCCATGATGCTTGAATACGTGGTTGCAGAATTCTCGGGCCGTTCCTGGGGAGTCTATTTCCTGATTGCATGGGATGAATTCGGCCATCTTGGTAAAATGATCAACTACTACCATGAGGAAATCAAATCCTTGTGACATCGGGAGTGGTCCAATAAAGTCTATGGATACTATTTGCCATGGTTTATTGGGAATGACGTTTGGATCTAAGGGACCTTTCTTGGTTGTTCGATGAATGTTTGTCCTCTGGCATGCCTCACATCCGGATACGTATTTTTTGACGTCAGATCTTATTTGTGGCCACCAGTAATCTCTGAGAATCAATTCCTGGGTCTTGTATTCTCCTGGGTGTCCGCTTATGGCAGGGTCATGATGGATACGAATTATGTCTTCCCTTAGTTTGGCATTTTTTGGGACGTAAATCTGGTTTTTCCATGAAATTATTCCTCCCTCTGATTCGGACCAGTTTGGGTCCTTTTGCTCAAGCATCTTGGCAACTTCTTTGTCATGGTTTTTCCGAGATTTTCGGATTCTTTCCATGATGTCATCATCTTGTCCAAACATGTGATGTTGTGCCCTGAAGTGTTCTGCCTTTAGGAGTGTGATATTCGTATTATCATTTTCACCTTTATCGAAGCCTGGTCGTCTGGAGAGTAGATCCGCCTTAGTCATCTGATTTCCAGGTTTGTGGTGTAACATGAACCTGTACTCTTGTAATTCAGTAACCCATCTGGCTTGCCTTCTGTTAAGTTTCTGGGGTTTCTTAAAATACTCTAGGTTCTTATGATCTGTCCAGATTTTGAAGGTTTCCTTTGCTCCAAGGAGATATTGGTGCCATTCTTCCAGTGCTCTCATAATCACTAGCATTTCCTTATCGTAGATCTCATAGTTTCGTTCTGCGGGGTTTAATGCGTGTGAAATAAAGGCTATTGGTTGGTACTTTCTGTTTGTTTGTTCCTGAGAAAGTATGGCTCCGTTCGCGAAGTCCGAAGAATCTGCTTCTACACAGTATCTTCCATTGTCATTGGGTAAAGCCAATACTGGTGCTGTCGAGATTTGTTCCTTGAGATCTGAGAAGGCGATCGCTTGCGGTAACTCCCATTTCCAGTCGTTTTTTCCAGTAAGTTTGTGTAGAGGCTCAGCTACCTTGGTGAATCCTTCGATGAATCTTCAGTAAAAATTGATGAATCCCAGGAATTGTTGGAGTTCCCTCTTATTATTTGGTACCAGCCAGTTCTTTACGGCTTGTACCTTTGCGGGATCCATGCGTACAGCGTTGTGAGAAATTATAAGTCCCAAATATTCAACCTCGGTTCTTTCGAAAAAGCACTTTTCTGGTTTTAGGAACAGGTTATTGCATTCTAGTTTATCTAGTACTTGCTTTACCATTATTCTGTGTTGGTCCAGTGTTTCCGTGAAAATCAGAATATCATCCATGTAAACTATGACCTGTTCCAGATCTATCTCATCCTTGAAGATGTCATTCATCATAGTTTGGAATGTGGCTGGTGAGTTTGTTAATCCGAAGAACATAACAAGCGGTTTGAATAATCCTCTGTTTGTTCGGAAGGCTGCATATTGCTCATCACCCTGTTTAATCCTAACGTTGTTATAACCCCAACGAATATCAAGTTTGGTGAAGTATTGAGCCTTTTTTAATTTGTCTACCAGTTCCTGAATGAGAGGCAAAGGATATCGATTCTTGATTGTGATCTCATTTAATCGCCAATAGTCCTGAATAGGTCGTAGTAATCCATCTTTCTTTTTTATGAAAAAGAATGGAGATGCCCATGGAGATTTCAATGGTCTAATGCATCCTGACTTAAGATTTTCATCTAAGAACTCATCCAGTTGTTTTTGCTCCTCGAGATTCAGTGAGTAGATCTTACAATCAAATTCCTTGGCTCCGGGAATAAGTTCAATGGCATGATCCCATGGTCATCTCGGTGGCAGTTCGTCAAATGATTCTTTCTTAAAGACCTTCTCGTATTGGTGATAGACTTCTGGTACTGACTGTTTCCAATGTGTCTTAGATTGTTGTTTGCTTTGTGCCTCCGCGATCTTGGATGCCGTCATTTGAAATGCTCTTATCTCGATTTCCTCCATGATATTGACTGCAATTAGTCTGTTTCCATGTTCAAAGTCGATTTCTTTATCAAGATCATCTTCTTCTTCTTCAGGGTCGAGGGTATTGATCAGAGGAGTACATTCGATCGGGCAACACATGAATTTCAACGTGTTCTCTTTCCAGTCTATTTCCGGGTTATGGATTTTAAGCCAATCATGTCCAATAAAGATATCAGCCTTTCCTAGGTTGGATACCACAAATGTCATAACCTCTGTATGTTTGCCAAGTCTGATCCGGAGTTCTGCGTAATGCGTGATTGATCCTCCTGAATTAAATGTGCCATCCGTGTTGTATACTGGGATGGGTCGTGGGTATTCTTTTACAGTGATTCTGTTTCTTGATACAAATTCCTTGTTTATGCATGAACCAGTGCTTCCGCTATCCAGGAGTGCCTTTACGTCATAGCTTTGCCTGGAATCTAAAGCTGTAACGACCATGTATAAGTCCATTTGATTTCCCTTAGTGCCTTGGATATGTTGCTTTGGGGATCGTAATTCTTCTAACGCAATTATTACATCATCATCAGAAAGGTTGTTTAATTCCTTTAGCATCATGTGAGTTACTTCGGGTTGTCGTTTCGCATGGGTCCATATATCAAGTATGCCGATGGCGACTTCCGGTTTCTCAGCCTTAATTCGCTGTGCAGTCCAGTACATGTTTCCTTGTTTTGCTTCCTTTCCTGGGAAGCTGCGCTTATTTCATTCATTCTTCTGTGATAATAAGATAGATTCCTGATCTATACTAGGGATAACTACAGAAGAAGATACATAATTAGAGGCCGGCGAGTTCACACTCACTGCTGGCCTCGCTGAAAATCCCAGCTGGCAGCTAATTGCACCTTCTGGTCATCTGATAATTCTGGCATAGGTATAGTAATTACAGAGTCCATGTTCATATGTAAGGGGGCATCTACAGCCCTATTCATAAACTGTCCTTGCCGGTTAGGGCAATCCTTAGATAAATGGCCGCGTTGGCCGCATTTAAAGCATAATCCTCGATGCTTCATCGTGTCAATATCCATCCAGTTGCCTCCTTGTGAGACAGGGATCTGATCGGGGTTGGCAGATTGAGGGGGATTCGTGTTTGTTCTAGCCGGCTGACTTCCTGAATTGAAGTTTCTGTTGTTCCCGGCTGTCTGATAGTTTCCTGTAGTTCTGAATTGGGTGTCTGATTCCCATTTCTGTTGTTCGAAAATCACAGCCTTATTCTTCCAATCATTGATTGAAGAGTCATCTCTGAGTCCAGCAACTTCCACCAATCGTTTACCAAGGCGGTGTTATTAAACCCAGTAAGGTTTTCCCATGCGTTGAATTCCAGGATGTACTCCTCCACTGGTTGCTTGTTCTGACGGAGTTTGCCGATCTGTGCAATGGTGTTACTCTGCGTTTCCAGTGATACGAAGAAGGCCTGTAAATCCATGGCGAGTTGATTCCAATTAGGGAAGGGTGGGGTGATCGTAAATGATTGGGTGCCGTTCTCCATGTTTCCGTGTACCTCTTCATGAGAGGGTTCCTGTCCGTTGTGTCCATCCTTCCATATCTGTCTTTCTTTGTTGAAAGCGATGAGATGTTCCATATATGTGTCTGCCCATCTCTGGGCGATGTTTCCTTTACCCTTTTTGATTTTCATCAAAGTTTGGGTGATCTGGGTCCAATCAGAAGCAATTTTCTTCTGATCAAAATAGTTTTCCATGCATCTACACCAGCCGGAGACCTGGTCTGGATCTCCTTCGAAATCGTCTGGCAGTGTGACTTTCTCTTCCCATTCTGGTTTAATCTCTCTAACCACCTGATTGATCAGCATGGTTAGGTTCGAAGCATGGCTGGCTTTATCTGTATTGTTAAGGTTGTTCCACCTTTCGATTCCCCCAATGATAAAAAGGGAAAGGAAAGTAGTGAGAAAGGCAATGATAGCGGCTTCCGTGATCATGATCTAATCTAAATGGATGCACTTGGGGCCATAGAAGTAATAGTGGTCCCAACAGTCGCGGCAGTTAAGGCTTTCGCCAGTTGGGGCAGGTGGTATGGGGGTAGGTGATTGGGATATGGGTTCGAGAAGGGGGATGTTGTCGGGTGTGGGAGAGAGGACATGGATTTGGGGTTGTGGGGAGGGCAAAGGGGAAGGAGTTGGTGTGTTTACTTGGGTAACAGTCCAAGATTTGTGATAGGTTGGGATGCGGTAGAGAGTCCGGGAGCGGAGTTGAAAACGGGTTTGAGATCTGGTAGTGGGCATACGATTTGACACAGGTGACAGCTGCGCATGCCTAGGTCACACGTACACTGATTTGCTGATAGAACCAGCTGGGGCAACACGTGATAGCCTCCCCAGTCACTGGTGACTTAGAGTTCTCCAAAGATTACTCCTGCAGTCCTTGCACGATTGGTAATTCGCCAAGAGTCGGGCTCAACATTACTCTATGAGGCTCTCGTGCTTCCAAGCACAACGATCGAGTCTATCGAATATAGTGTACATCTATCGGTCGGCCAATTGACAGAGGAGATAAAAGTAGAGAGTGGTGTGGGGGTTCCATGGGAGTATGTGAGGTCGAAAGAGGGAGTCTTAAGCTAATGTAAGCAACAGACAACTTGTCACGGTTGAAGTCACACACTAACAGATGACGTAAAAGGGATGAGTAGAAAGTCTGATATATAAACCGTCTGGAATATACAAGCTTAAGACTAAGGAGTAACTACGTACTAATTACTACTTATATACTATCTTACATGTGTCTACCATGAGTCAAGAGTCCATGCATTAGTCGTGCATATCACTGTGCTTTACTGTGCACACAGTCGAATGATCATAATGAGACTGTGCCCGTAGTTGGCTGAGTAAAAGTGTAGTTGCCTGAAGGTTTCTGCATGTATGTCATGTGATGAGTCACATGATTGATCACGTGATGAAAAGCGAGTAAATCCTGACAGTTGTCACATGTTGGACTGCACATTATTGTTCACTGAGCCGTCTCCTCAATATACGTGATTCCATTAAATCCTGTTGGATTAAACACAAGCCAATTCTTCTTGCTTGTGCTGGTGGAAAAGCTGAAGCTAAGGCGAAAGCATTAGAAATCCACATGATTGTTGAAGATCCATACTTTTGGGGTGATGTAGAACAGTAAATAAAATACTAATTTTATCTCTTATAATATTCTAACAACACTTTTGTATAGGATTAAAGAGCTCCTGGAGCCATTCGCAATTGCTTCAAATATCTTGCAGGCCCCTGGTACACGACTGTATCATGTCATACTTACATTGGCCAATCTGTTCCGTATCTACTCAGATCCACAGATTGAAGAGGAAATATGCAGTGGCATTCATGCGAGTCTCGAGAAACGCTGGGCAAATGCTGATCAGAATGTTTTTATTGCAGCTGTGGTATTAAACCCATACCTTCGCGACAACTTCTTTGCACGTGGACCACAGGAATTGACACGTGTTGGCCTCTTCAACATTGTTCGGAATATCTGCCATTGTATTTTTCCAGAGGATGAACCAGCTGGTACTGATTTCTATGCTGCTTTCATGGATTACTTGAATGGTGATAAGGAATATCAGTGCAAATGGATGCATCTCGATGAACTGAAAGAAATGGCAGACAAAGAAGTAAGTATTTCGAATAATTAATAGCATTACAAAAACTTATCCACTATCATGCTAGAGTCACGAGGTTGATCTGGTCAAGGTTTGGCAAGGAATTAACACATGCGAATGATCGGGCCGCAATCTTCTGGTCATATGTGCTATTCACGTCCTGAGTGTGGTGGCAAACTCTGCCAGCTGTGAAAGACTTTTTAGCGAAATGGATTGGATACATTCAAAACGACGAAATAAAATGAAAGTTGAAAAGGTGAAAAATACCATACGGGTTCGAACCGACATTAAACATGAGCAAGCTAAAGCTGGAGTCATATTGCCTCGTCAAAATAAACGAAAATTTGGACAAATGGTAGATACTTCAAATGCACCTCGAGATGAAGAGAATGCGAAGCGGACAGCTCATATATTGAATGAGAATACAGTGACATTTTCAGACATATCTGATAAACTAATCAGAGATGCGGAAGAACATGAAGTGGATTCGGAATACTCACAAGATACAAGTCTACTCTCCACTGACAGCCTATCCACGATATGGAATGAAACCCATCACTATCCATGGCCCATATCCACCCCACCCACTTCTATATCAAATCCGGGAAGGTCTTCTCGGCTCGGAAAGACCTGCATTACTTTGAAGGATTTATTCCGGTATCCAACTTCAGAGAGTGTGTGAGATGCTGTTGATTATTATTGGAAGGGAGGGGTGAGAAACACAAATGTGGAGGTAGAGATTCATGAGGAAGCGACGTTGAATTTGATGGTAGAGGAGGTGGTGATAGTGATGAAGAACAACGAGTAGCTTGAATTGGATGGACAGGGCAATATTCTCACACGCAAAATGATCTAATTAGTTTATTATCCATAGATATACCAAATATAGCTAGTATTGACCAAATGACCAAATTTTGGTTGTATTTGGTCAGTTTTGACTGACCATTTTGATAAACGTGGTCAGACCCATGGTCATGACACCACTGCTTGGCATCAGTATACCACATGCTTTCCATGCCTTTCACTCGCGTTTCAGAAGTTTAGCAAAGTTGAAGCAGAGCAATCGAGTTGGACTAATACTACATCATGCGGATATGGAGCATACAGACCTACCGTATACCATTCGGCATAATGATTGCCAGCAATGTCAAGTTCCAACAGATCGTGCGCGAGCTCAGACAAAGCCGTCCAGTCGTAAACGCAAAAATGATCCTGGGAGTACACATTCACCCTATCGCGGACTTTGTCGAATTTAGTTGAAACATCTCTGGCTATGAGTCTTTGCCTCGTAATCTATAATAGATAAATACTTCGCTCCACGGTGACTAACAGAAAGAACCACAAAAACATCCTGCTCAATACCAGCTATATGAAAAGATGTATTGCCACCATTATGATACCTTCCCTTTGAGGCTTTGTCGAGCCATTTAACAAAGCATTCGACAAGACTGGCGAGTCCTCGATCTGGCGATAGCAGGAACACCTTGTAGGCTTTCAAGACGCGCGTCCAGTGGATCTCGGTATCTGATGTGTTTTTAGGCGAGGAGCCGAGTGGAATAGGCTCATCGGGAATGGTGTCTGGGATACGAAGAGTCTTTGTCGAATGTTCAGGAGGCCAATCAGCAGGATTCTACTCTCTTATCAACGATAGGACACTGGGATCCTCTAAGATGAGGGGTATGTGGAGATTACCACTATCCATTAGAGCAAATTGAGAAGTGCGAGTGAAAATGGCAAGAAGAAGTTATATAAACAAATCCAATCACAGCCACGTACGAAACCCAAGGCGTTGCCTATCCCCCACCCCACAAGCGCACCCCCAAAGGAACCACAGCTTATTTATTGTTTACGCAGTGACGCCCACAACTCTCGGGCCGCCCAACCGGACTGTGGCGGTCCGAATATGTAACGTCTACATCGACGTCCAGCGAGGCAGTTCATGTACAAAGTTCACAATCGAAATTTACACTTCAACTCATCGTAGAGAAAAATTCAAAAACACAAAAGTGAAACTCCCAAGCGATAAAATTGTGTCTGAGGTAGATAAGTAATACATTTAATGATTGATTTGACAAGGTCAAAAACATGCTACGGGCAACAAAAAGGTGTATAGGCAGGGAAAGATGGGGAAAAAAAGATAATCTCACAAATCACCAATTTACATCTGATGTCCGAGGTTAATATGTACCGCTTTCACATTGCTATAACTGTTTCCCCCCAAAAAATCTCATCAGCACTCTCCAAAAACAACAAAGTGGAAAAAAAAACGTACTTCTCAAGCGCATACTCCCCCAACTCCCTCCCGATCCCGCTCTGCTTGTACCCACCAAACGGCACATTGGCATGGAGCTGGTTGACACAGTTTACCCACGCAGTGCCGGCTTGGAGTTTGTGTGCGGTTTCGATGGCGCGGTTGATGTTTTGGGAAAATACGGCTGCTGCGAGGCCGTATACTAT
>JASFCY010000352.1:0-11248 GCA_036940585.1 Cyathus olla
AGAGTATAATCAAGACTGTTGAGGAATTCAAGAAATCTGGAAGTAGCAAAATTGAAGAATCTGAGTGGTCTGAAGAACAAGGTCTTGTTTTCTTTAGAGGAAAGGTCTATGTTCCCAAAGACTCAGAACTCAGAAGAAGAATTGTTGAGCTTTACTATAATAGACAGACTATGGAATATCCTGGAAGATAAAAGACATTGGAACTTGTATCAAGAAATTATTGATGGCCAGAAATATCTAGATATATTGCTCTTTATATAAAGGATTGTGACAGATATAACAGGACAAAAACATTTCCTGCTAAGCCACTTGGAAAATTAGTTCCTACTCAAATTTCATCTGAAATCTGGCAAATTATTACAGTTAACTTAATCACTGGGCTTTCTAAATGTGCTGATTACAACTCCATCATAGTTACTATAGATAGACTTAGTAAAATGTTATATGCTATATCCACTAATAATACTGTTATATTAGAGAATATACCTAGATTGTTTAGAGGCCATGTTTGGAAGCACCATGGACTGCCCTAGTAGATGATTAGTGATAAGGAACCACAGTTTGTATCTAAATTTATGAAAGAGTTAAACTCTTTCCTTGGTATTAAAACTTCTGCATCCACAGTATACCATCCACAAACAGATGGTCAGACTGAAAGAGCCAACTAGGAGATTGAACAGTATTTAAGACTCTTTATAAATCATTAGCAGGATGACTGGGCTAAATGGTTTATCTTTAGCAGAATTTTGCTATAATAATAGAGTTCAATCTTCTACTAGACACACTCCCTTCATACTTAACAATGATAGAAATCCTAGACTGGAAATAAAACATATTAGAGATACAAAGTTAGACTCAGTAGATAACTTTGTGAAAACCTTGCAAGCTACTAAAAGGAAACTAAGTTAGTCTTGCATAAAGTAGCTGAAGATATGACTAGATTCTATAACCAGAATAGAGGAGAGGCTTCAAGCTACAAAGTAGGAGACATAGTATAACTAGAAGAAAAGGATATTGCTACTAAAAGGCTATCTAAGAAGTTGGATGACAAAGGATATGGTTTTTTCAAAATTACTAAAGTTATTGGTCCCAATTCTTATTAATTGCATCTTTCTTCTTCAATGAAAGTTTATCCTGTCTTTAATATTGTTAAGCTTAGGCCTTATATTCCTAATCCCATTTCTGGTAGAAAACCTCTTCCTAGACCTGATTTTGTAATAAAATCTCAAAATTCAGAATGAAAAGTAGAATCTATCAAGGATAGTAGAATATACAGGGGAAAATTGCAGTATCTTATTAAGTAGAAGGGATATTCTCAAGAAGAAAGTATATGGGAGCCTGCAGATTACCTTAAAAATGCAGCAAGATTGGTAAAAGAATTTCATACCAATCACTTATCTGCTCCTAGGAGAATCTCTACCACAATATTCTCTAGACTTCTCTTCAGGCCATATGAAAATTTTACTGAAGTTTCTGTCAAATTCTAAAAGTACATTGGGGACAATATTTCTTAAAGGGAGGATGATATTAGAAATTACTTCCAGATAGACTATTTTCACTTGTTTGGCATTAGCCTTAATTGTTATTCTTACTATTCTAGTTCTTTCTATTATATTCCATAACTTTATTCTTAATCATTAATATTCTTTTACATTCCATACTATTCTTTATGACTTCATTCTTAGTCAGCTATAATATCATTCTTAGTCAGCACTGTTTCTTTATCTTCCATACTATTTCTTTAGTAGTAGTCAAATAGTAGATACTTAGTAGTATATAAATCCTCCTGTACAGTAGATATTTCTCAGCTTCAATCTCTCAGGATTTCCACTTTTTCTAGTCATTGATTCTCTTCCTCAGTCTTCTGTTTATTGTTAACTGGCCTTATCTAAGTATTGCCCTGACATTATTATTACTTTTATTGTCTTTTTCCTCAAGTATTTTCTTTTCTTCCTCTTTTTTGATACCTCTGATATCTATCTGTAGTTATTGCTAATTATATAATAGTAGTACTATATGATTATAATAGTCATATAATTCAGATTTTTATAACTGGCATCTAATTATAAATGCTTATATGCTTATGCATATCTTTTATAAAAGCTTGTAATATATGGCTTGTGTTTATACTAATACTCATATAGTTCTGAATATCCTTTATAAATACTCAAAATATATGTATTGTACTCATAGATACTCCTAGATCTCATTTATAGTTGCCAATATATACTTATCTTATATACTTGTAGATAAATCCATATTTAGCCTAAGATACTATTTCTAAATTGTAAAACTATATACATACAATACAATATCACATTACCAAAGATAATTATTTAATATCCAAGCTTATATCTATTAATAATATTATCCTTCTATATATTTTTATTATTACTATCACTTTCTTTATTTTCACCATTATTTTCATTATTAATCTCTTCATTATTATTCTCACCATTTTATGAGTTTTGGTTATCTTTACTAATTAATAAATTTCCAAGTATTGAACTTGGTATATCTTCCCATCTATTTCATTGAACTTTTAACTTTGCCCATTCTGCATAAAGATCTTTATTTACTTTTTCTTTATTTGTTTTTTTATTTGTTGAAGCTCATGGTATCAGTTATATCCATAATATTTTATATCTTCTACCACTAAAAGGATTATCATTATCTTTATCTGATCCATATATATTCTCAGATTTTAACTTATATAAATAAGTCTTCCAACTTCCATTAGGATTAAGGATAATTAATACTTTATATGCAATACTATAGTGCTTAGCACAATATTGTATTTTGTTTGTAAATCTCTAATACAATGTTTATATCTAAGTATTTTATTTATTTCCAGTTCCAGAGGTATTTACTTAAATTGCCATACTGAAGAAATAATATATTTTTGTTATTCAATATCAGCTAGTGCATTCTAGTCTAATCTTATATATAGTTTTATTTCTACTCTTACTACTTTCTTATATACAGATGTTATATTTACTGTAATTGGAAATAATGAAGAAGGATATAATGGAAATTCTTCAACTTGATAATTGGAGTTATGAATTTCAGAGTTATCAAAATCATCAATAAATACAAATAAATAGCTGGGCAAAGCTATTACTTCTAGTATATATAAGATTAGTATCTCTTGCCATTGTCTAATATAATTAGCAAGGACATTTCTTTTCTTATAAAGATTAGCCTATTGCTTTGCCATTATTTATTATCTTGTTTTGAAATCTAACTTTAAGTATATACCTATAATTCTATTATTTATTTAATTCAAAATGAGAAATAATAAACTTAAATAGTTATATTATAAAGATAAGAATGCATGGAGTATATAAAGTATGATAAAATATCTAGGAAAAGCCAAGTATACCACAAGAATAATGATGAATAATAAATAATGAATATTAGTCTATATTGTGAAATAGAATGACTACACTAAAAAGACAAGTAAACAAGAGATAAGTCAACAGGAAGAATAACAGAGATGAAATGGAGAAAGATAAAATAGAAATATTACAAGTTAAAATATTAGCTAAAGAATCAAGATAAAGGTGAGAGGAAGCAATACATTGATACAGAATATTCTAGAAGATAAGATAGGATGCTGTTGAATATGGTTATAACATACTGATACTCAGTTATATAGAATTGCTACAATGAATTCCAGTATATTATGTATATATGAAGAGTACTAATAATGTATAAATATACTGGCTATAGACAATTTACAGAAGGTATTTCTGGAATCCAATCAGGTAAACTAATATTTTAATACATAGTATGTTTACAGCCTGAAAAAAATCTTTTAATTAATTTGGCTACTATTATATATGCTTTGATGTTTCTGTATATAATGTATTTTGCCATGGAAGCAAATTTTAAGTTGATCAATAAGAATTAGAAAATTCAGAATATTGAAATTATACCTGAATGGGAATTATTTATTGAAGAAAAAGTATATAAGAAATATCTTGAAAAACATAAAAATACTTCTAAGATAAACATATGTAAGTTCAGTTATAATGTTATTCTTCAAGCTAAAATCCATTTTGTACCAGGTCACTTAGTTACTAAAACTACCCTAATTATTTACTAAGATATATTCTAATTAGGCTCAATGGTATAGAAAACTTACAGAAAGAAGAAAGATATTGTAATAGGGATTATATTCTATTTTTAATATTAGCTAGAGTTAAGCTGCCTTAAATTAATTTATAAGTATAGTACATATATAATAAGTATTTATAAAGGGTATTTATTTGTCAAATAAAGAACTCAGAGAGTAAGAAGCTCATTACACTGAGCTACACATTTCAGTAGACTATTAGAGAGTCTAGTAAGACTTTCTGAGAGTTTAGAGGGAATTTAGTGAGAATTTAGTAAGAGTTTAGTAAGAAATTGATAGTAAAGTGAGAGTATAGTAAGATTAAAGTAGGAGTTAAGTGAGATTTTGGAGAGATTTTTACTGGCATTTGTTCTGCTAAACTCTTAATATATTCTTGAAACTAAAGTGGTTATGAGAATCCAATGAGAGTTCATAGAGAGTAATTCAAGAGTAATCTAGTGAGAATTTGCTGGAAGTACTTATTAAACTCTTATTGCACTCTTATAAAAATATATATTATATTTCAATCAAATGATACTTTGTACTCTTTTATATAATAAAGACCTTAGAATAAAAATATTACATATAAGATATAATAGACTATATAACATCTAGAAAATATCATAAGATATTTACAAACTCTTCTACTAACAATATAATATAGTTACATATACCCAGACTTTATAACTAGAATAATATGTAAGTGTTATGAAATTTCCACATTGTAATAGATAATAAGAATATCAGTATTTCTCATAGTTGTTACATTAATAGTATTTGACAAGTGTGGAAAAATAAGTAATAATCAAAGAGTAAAATATTAAAGATAGGAAAATTTATGACTATCTGCTGCATACTATATAAAAGTAAATATTAGAAACAACTATGGGAAAGTGTGACTATCACATGTATTACAAAATTTCCCATGGTCAAAAGTGTAAAATGAATAGATATATATAAATATGCCCATGGGAAATTTTATGCTATGATTTTCCCATAGCTGTCAGAATACAATATGGATACCAAATTGAAGCCAATTGAAAACTTGTTAATACTTATTTTCCATACTTGTCAAAACTTTTATAGTATTTGTAACAATAATGGAAAAAACCATATCTATCATAGTTACATTGTTGTTTTCTACACTAAGAAAGTATGTTTATAATACCATGCAAATACCCATAGTATCTTTTACTCATCTCTTTTGAGTAAGTAAATTTCATAATACAGATTTTTCTATAGTTGCCAATAAGATTAAACAAGTAATAAGAATTAGAAATAGGTGCCAAATAAAATATTGTAATTATTTTCACAGTTTATTACTGATAAATTAGTAATATGCTTTTAATTGGCTTCAATTTAATAACTATATTGTATTCTAACAACTGTGAGAAAATCATGGTATAAAATTTCCCATGAACATATTTACATATATCTGTTTATTTTGCATTTTTTTGACAGTGTGAATTTTGTGACAGTTATACTTATATACAGTTGTCTCTAATATATACTTTTATATAGTATACAGCAGATAGTTACAAATTTTTCTATCTCTAATATTTTATTCTTTGATTATTACTATTATATCTTCCTGTAGTTACAATTCTCATAGTTAAGTTATATATAGGTAAGAATTTACTGGAAGTATTAAAAGTTATATAAAAGCCTTATTAGATTTATAAGATATTATTAGTAAAAGTCAACTGGAAGTCCAGTAATACTCTTAAGAGTATTGTGAAATTTCAGTAAGAGTCCAGTAAAGTCTCACTAGATTTCTAAGACTTTTGTAAGAGTCAACTAAGAGTTTAGTGATACTTTTAAAAGTATAGTGAGAGTTTAGTAAGAGTCCAATAATAGTTCAGTAAAAGTTGTGGGGGAGTGCAATATATAGAAAGTAAAACATAAGGATAAAGAAAGCATAGTTACAGTTTGAAGTTCAAAGTAAGTAACTGGGAAATTACTACTGAAGAATTCCAGTATATATACATAATAATTCACTTGGTATCAAGAAGAAATAATAATTAAAAGAAAGAGATAATTACAGAATAATGATCAAGAAAGGATGATCAAAGAATAAAAATAATCAAAAAATATTTAATTAAAGATTGATAAAGGCTGTGAAGTGATTATACAGTCTAGAACATTCTAGAACAATCTAGATTAACTGATAGAAAGAGAAGTGGCAGATTACTTCTAACACTATAAGCATCTATAAGTACAATACATATATAATGAGTATTTATAAAGGATATTCAGAAGTATATAAGTATTAGTAAAGGATATTTATGAGTATCTATAAGTACAAGCCATATATTATGAGTATTTATAAAGGCCATATATAAGTATTTATAATCAGATGCCAATTATAAAAGTCTGAGTTATATAAATGTTATAATACTACTATTATATAATCAGTAGTGGCTGCTACTACTCAATTGTCTTAATTTCCATGGTCATTTCCATAATCTGAATTATTGCCATAATTGCTAGAAGTGGAGTATGGAGACTGGGCAGTTATATTATGGGTAGGTATGTAAGAAAGAATAGTAGTGCTAGAAACATTCTATTGTTACTCTGTAATGACAGAAGGAGTAAAGCCCAGTTAAGTATTGAATCTGGCTGCAGATTACAATAAAGTAAAGGAAATTGCACCAGAAATGCCTTGGTTGTATATAAATACAGAAATTAATGAAATAGAAGATAAGTATGTAGCTACTAATACAGCAGTCTATTTGGCTTTTCTTCTTGTTAGAGATCTAGGTTCTAAGTGAGAAGGAGTAAGATTCTTCTTATTTTCTTGGATTTTGGAATACAAAGTCCAAGGCATAATGCAAAAAGAAATAAATAAGAAGAGCTCTCAAGAATTTGAGTTTAAAATACTATTGTATCCCATATTAAACTCCATACTATATTGTAGACTTGGGGATTACAGAAGATGAGCAAAAATATCAATGGAGATAAACTAGATAAATTATGGTCTCAGCTTATATACTGTACTCCCTGTATAGTTCTTGTTGGTAGTTTGAGACTTTAGACATAAGTTGAAGGTAAGATTCAAGAGAACAGAAACAAGAAGGAAGAAATAGGAGTGACAATGCTAAGTCAACCTCTTAGAGGCCAATATTGCAAAGTTGGAGATAAATAGAAGATACAGAGTTGATTTAGAAAAGTCTGAAATAAAGCAGGAGTAACACAAGAATATTATTGATTTTGAACTAAAGTAATACAAAGTACAGAGTATGATTTATATACAAGTTATTTTCCAAGATATCAGAAAATATAAGAAGATATATCACTAGATACTATACTAGTGACTGAATCCAAGAGTTATATTATAGAGGTAGAAATATATGGAGTAAGTAAAACTCATAATAAGTAATCTAAGTAAAGATGAAGAATACTACAAGAATAATGAGTAATATATAACAAAGAATATTCATAATATCAAACTCCACTAAAAGAATAAGTAAATATAAGAAGAAATTAGAGAAATACTCAGAGATAGAATATGATATAGGAGATAGAAAATAGAATCAGAGAATAGATGAATTAGAGATTAGTTGGAGAATAATATTGACAGATAGAAGATAAAATGGAGGAAATTATAAAAGACTGATATGATTATAATATATCTTAAAGAATAACTTGTATATAAACTATATACTATATCTTGTAATACTTTAGTTTGAATTAATAATATTTCTGTATTACTTCTACTTCTTCTTAAACTTTCCTAAGTTAACACTGTACATTCTGTTCACCTCCAACTTTGTAATGTTGGCCTCTGAGAGGTTGACTTAATGTTGTTACTTTTATCTCTTTCTACTTGTTTTTTCCCTCTTAAACTTATTCCTGACTATATCTAACCTATATCTAAAATCCAGAATTACAAATAGAAGCTACTTAGGAAACACAGCACATAAGCTGAGTCTATAGTTTATCTAGTTCATCTCTGCTCACCTTCTATAATCTCCAAGTCTACAATGTAGTATGAAGTTTGATACAAGACATGATACTAATATTTTTTTCACTTTTCATTCCAGTATTTCTTCTTTATTTTCCTGAATATTCTCATATAAAATCTGCAAGATATTTGCATATATGAGTTTTATTTGCCTTTTCAAGTCTCTTGAGCTGATTTCTTGAGTTCCCAGTTCTCCTTTATTTATGTTTTTATACCATTTATATATAGTATTATTGTTTTGTATGCTTAAGCTATTGTTTTGAAGAATAAGGAGCAGAAGAAACAGAATGTATGTAGTTTTTTGAGGAAGATATCCTATAATATAATACACCATATACCTGAAATATGTATTACATAATTGATAAATGAGTATGACTGCAGTAAAATCTTATAAACAATATCTAGAACCATATTTCTACTATATCATCTTATATAACTGCAGTGTAATATTGAAAAAAAATACTTAAAAATGGAATTTCAATATAAATCTGTTTAGCTAATATACATAGAAGTCTATACATGGCAGGCTCACAAATTGGCTTATTACCTAGTATCTATAGGGATAGCAGAAAATAAAATAGGAAAGGCAATTTAGTTAACTTTAAGTAGCAAAGTAAATTGCAACATTGAAAAAATAGCTTGCAAGACAACTGCAAGTGAAATCAATATTAATGGAGCAGAAGACTTTTTTTATAAATTAGATTATAATAATAATATGGTATAAGTAGTTGAAAGTTCTTATCTCTTGTATTAATTTTTATCTATATTAATACTAATATAAGTTCTATACTAATATATATACTCTAATATGATATCTTAATAATATATATATCTTAGTATTATGCTAGGACTTGTTATGAAGTTGAATAAGCAATAAAATAGCCAAGAAATAGTAATATTCAAAAGATACAATATACATTTTATGATTTCACAACTTTTTTGTAGCTATAAGCTTAATCAGCAGCTACACTCCTTTGCAGACATTGTTCTATACTAGAGGCAAGTTGTTTACATGTATTCCATAGCTTGTGATATGAAGAATGGAATTCTGTCAATATAACAACTAGTCCAACTTGGGAATTTTTGGCAGAATAATTCTTATACTTCAAAATTTCCATTTTTGGTCTCTCAGCTTTGCAGCAATGTTGCTATTTGCTCATGCTTGTAGCTTCCTCATTGTGCATGTATATTGTCTTTCCAATTTTTATTCTTTCTTCTCATTCTTTTTCTTGCCCTTGTTTCCCAATTCTCAATGCTACATGACTATAATAATACAGTATAAAAGGATTGATTATATACAATATTGCACAAGCTCTTACAAACAGCTGCTCAAGTTAAGCAGTATCACTATATCAATAGTTCTACCACAATACTCATATGAATAGCCTCAATAGTATATTTATACTATATTCCTTCTTTGTAAGCTCAAATTACCAGTTTAAATATTTGCCAACAATATTATCATATTTTGGGGCTATCTGGGTATCTTGGATAAGTTTAGAGATAGATTTGGCAGAGAAGAAGGAAGAAGAAGAAAAAGAAGAAGAGTCAAGATCATTACAGAAAAAGTCACTGATATATTCTTTACTCTCAAGGACTGCAGCAATGGCTACAGTAGGGAGAATGATGTCACCATTGAGGCCTGAGGCTTGAAATAGAGGTAGTAAAGATAGATATGGCAGAGAAAAGTTCTTTCACTACAGAATCTTCTTTTCTTTCAATAAAGATACTTTGCAACAATGAAAAGGATAGATAAAGACTAGATAAGAAGTTGGTGTATTGAATAGAAATTCTATAACTCTTATATACATTAGCAAGTATCACAGATGAGAATGGTTTATAAATATATATTTCATATATTTATTAACTAAAATATACATTTTGTTGGAGTCTAAAAATGGAAAGATTTATATATATACATTAGAAGTATATAGTATAATATATGAAAAATAGAAAAGAAAATAGAAGAGAAAGAGAATGGGATTGAGAATAAGACAATATACATATATACATTGAGTAAGTCACAAGTAGAAGTAAATGGCAGTATTGCTGCAAAGCTGAGAGGCCCAAAAAGAAAATTTTTGAGATATAAGAGTTACTCTAACAAAATTTCCCAAGTTGAACCAGTTATTGTATCAATAAAATCCTATTCTTTATACTATATACTGCAAGAATACATATGAATGGCTAGCTTTTGATCTAATACAAGGACTATATATGTATAATGTTATATAGAGTAGCTACTACTGATAGCTACTTAGTACTGTATTGATATCTTTATATATTCTAGTTTTAACTTATTTTTGAACTTCTAAAGTACAAAAATCTTGAAAAGAATACTTGTAGGTCTTCTAATAGCTCAAGTACAGTTACCTTATCAATAGTTAACTTGTATCTGAGACTTTCCAATCTTTTTATGCTTTATTAACCATGCTATATATTAATTTACAGTCCTATCTAAGTTCTTAATACATTGTTTTGAAAAATAGAAGATACTGGATAGCTAATATGTATAGTTATTTCAGAAGATAGTCTCAGCATGACCTGAATTGTACATTACATAATCAGTAAATGAGTACAACTGCAGTAATCTGAAGAATAATTTCGTAAATTACATTCTCACTTCAGAGCTACAGAAACAAGTTTAGACATATTAATGTATATACTCTTTAAGGACTATACTCCTCCAGGTATTCTATATAAATTCCCTCAAAATCTATATGGAATCTGTGCAGAATATTTTGATAAATATTTAGCAGGAATAATCCTATAATTTAGATCTGAATTTCATATGAATCTATATGAATCTATATAAAACCATATATTGGAAAAATTGAGATTGCCATATTTGTTCAAATATGAACAGATAAGGCCAGATAAGTCTATCAGTATTCCAGGGAGATTATAGGCATAAGAAAACACCCAATAGTATTATATAACTAATATAAGGCCTGGCATTACTTGATAAAACTGATAAAACTAATACAGCCTGAAATAAGCAATACTGAATTGTAATATTGATAATATTGATAAGGTTAAGAAAAAACCCAATAGTAATTTATCAGGATGATAATACCTGTTACCACAAATTGTCAAATGAAGAACCCAGAGAGCGAGATGCAAGGACAGAGGAAGCACAGTTATGGCCTGAAGTCCAAAGTAAGCAA
>JASFCY010000353.1:0-11234 GCA_036940585.1 Cyathus olla
CAGATGGATTGATTCAGATGAAGTTCACTCTTGAGTGTCTCTTGCCCCTGCACCCTCACTTTGCCTTTCACCCATTCACTAACTGTAATTGCTTGGAACTTAATTACCGTTACAAATAAGTTCTGTCAACAGAAAGTGGTTCCCATACACCAATCTCAAGCCATAACATATAAGTACACTGTACTTATATGTAAGCACTTACAAGTTAGTACTCAGAAAAATAAGGGTAAGAGTTTTAAGACACCTCAACACCGATAAGTTATAACAGAACTTGAGAATGAGATTGCGGCGGCGGTGTGACAGCCGATGTCATTTACATCACTCCCAGCAGGGTTCTAAGGGTTCAGCGGAAAATTGTCGGAACACAGTTGTGCCAGCCGCTCTCTGCGAGAGCGACGTCCTTGTTCCTATTTGCCTTATGCAAATATTGACGTCTGTTGTGTAAGGCGCTTGAGCAGACGAGCGCGCTGGTTTTAGGAGCCTGAATCGGTTCATGCCACACGACATTTCCACCTAAAATTTAAATATAGAACGTGGGACCTCTCGGAATGACCCGCATCATATTCATGAAAAGCTGGAAGACTTGGAAGCGTTGAATTGGCGTTAAAGTTCCGTTGAAGCAGTTTGAAACAAGCAGGAAACAAGTTTAAAAGCGAACAATGGTCAAGTGGTAGGGCCCTTGGAGTTTGAAGGCTCCTATTCAAATGCAGCTGTGTGTACAAGCATAAAGTTCTGCTAAAGAGTCTAATTACATTAAATCCCTTCCAGATAGGCTTAGAAATTATTTACGTTAGCTTAAATCATAAATAGCCTTTTCTCCTCGAAATACACTGCAACGGGCCTTAGCTATGTAATCGTCTCCATTTATTGTAACATGAATAGCCTTGGGGATCTAGCACATAAAAAATGAGCAAAGTCTATCGCAGGAAAGACGAAGAACATACCAAAGTTCATCATTACATTGCAAGAACATTTTCCTTCGCTCCATACCTTTCCTGATGGACAGTGTGTGAAAGGATGATGGAAGTATCCAACCTCGTTAAAGAAGTGGATTTTATCTTTCGGAAGGAATAACGACGCAGCTATGCTGTGAACGGGTGCGTCTCCCCATCTCTGTCGTGATATGATCAGGAATCGAACAGGCTACCAAGTTCCAATACAAAGTAACCTACCTCATAATAGAAACCCCCTTTTGAATCGAGGTACTCAAAGAATTTGGTATATGCCTCGCCTCGCCAGAAATCCATATCGGCAATTTCAAAGTTACTCCAGACTGTTTTGCGCAAGGAAGTTAGATCACTAAAGTCATCGTATATGGCCGACGTACAGTGGCAGAGATTGTAATTCCTTCCTTCGTCCTCAGATAAGAACCCCATCGAATTTCCTTCCGCGACATACTGAGGGTACTGATCGGTGAACTCTGTGTGTTCACGTAAGCTTCGAATCATATGCAGGCTAACATACAACGGGCGTTAATCAATACCTGTGACAGTTTGCCATAGGGTCGGAATTGTTTTTTCGAATTCGTACAGTGACACAGTAAAACCTTGAGTTGACAATAGAACTTGGTCAACGAATACTATCAGGGAAACCACAGCGGCTACTAACCATATGTCTTATTGTTGTCCTCCATATATAGAAAGGGATCGAAGTTAATGTCACAGTAGAAGTGGACGCTGGGCCTATGAAAGGACACAATTAAAATATGTTTATCCTGATCGAGAGAAGGCTTAAACATACTCTATCCTCCAATACCACTTGTACTTCTGAAGTAGATCGTTCTTAAAGAAAAACTATATTTAAACGTAAGATGGAAATTTAAGAATATTGGCAATGAATAGATACAGACACCTGAGTTGAAACGACACATATTCCGGTATCTAGACGTTATGGCAGTTCGTGAGGTAAAAGTGGATTAGCTCTGCTGCACTTACGACACACTTTCTGATTTCATGAACTGTGAGCGACAAAAGTGAAACAGAAGGTAGGTCAGACGTACCTCCATATATGACCTTGTCCGCCTCCAGCTTATCCCTGTTCCTTTTTGCTTTTTCCTCGTCTACCCAGTCAGGCTGATACCAGTGCTCAGGCGGTATCACGCCAAACTCGACCTTGGCTTCTGTAAGGGCTAAGACCCGTCTAAAACGAAGGTTAATTTTAAAACAGAGAAGGAAGAACAAATGCACTTTTGAAATTCTTCGCTGAATGGTTCTTCATTAAGATACACATAAGGATAGCGATACTTTTTGTTGAAGCGACTCTCGACCTCGCGCACACTCTGAACGATGCCATCAATATCGCTGTTTCGGGCGAGAATGACGAAGGTCGCGTTGGCTCGCCGATTGCTTGTGTCATCAAGAGTTGCCGGTTCTGTAACATATGGTACTGCTGAAGTAGAGTGATTTTTAGAACTAGATTCCTGCTTTGCCTCAGAGGACATATTCTGAAGTCTATCTCTGATATTTGAGATGGAAATAGCTCTGCTGTATCCCTCGTGCGTCAGGGCAAGAAGATAATGAAGCGCAGCCTGTAAATTTTAGTTTTCAACTAACGCACTAGCCAGCATCAAACATGTTGATACATACTATGAAGGTAAGAACTACGAAAACATATCGAGCGCTGAAGTTCATTTCGCGAGTCCTTCGCGGCGACTTTGAACCGATTGAATGAGGAGAAAAAATAGGAGGGTAGATTGACGGGGTCGGCGACGGTTCAAAGAACAGGATGTATGCGTTCTGACGCAACTTCAGACCGATCAGCGTCTGTTGTTCTAAAAATACTGCGCAGTACGCACTCACGCCACACTGCCATCGTTAAAATGAGGGACGGCTCGAGTCGGCTCGCTAATTACGATATTCTATAAGTAAAGCGGCCTCGCCTGATTCAACTCAATTATCATGTACTATCGTCAATCAGATGTTGGTTTTGATCACTGGTTGGTTTTGGGCACATTTGCACACCTTCCTGATATCCTTTGATTGCAAATTTTGATATTTAACCTCTCGCTGTCTCAACGAATACGGCTGTCACTTTTTTTTCTTAAAATAACGTAGAATTGAAAGTTGGTTTTTTTGGAAGGTTGTTACACTGGCCGTGTTGCGGCTCAGCGGAATCTAAAATGGGTTCAGGGTTTGATGGTTTTGATGGTTTTGCGGAAGCGCTGCTGACTGTAACCGATTTTATAACGTACTGACGCGTCACTTTGAGGATGCGTTAAGCACCGTGTCGCGTTTGAAATTTGAGCTGCGGGCTTCCCTCAGGCCTCAACCTTCAATTACTGTTTTAGCCAACCTCGAAATAGAAGTCGCGCACATTTAGACCCACAGTATGAGGAGCGTGTGCAGGTGTTGGCAGCTACCCATGCCCGGGCCGTTAACTGCTGTTACATGCTGTAACAAAACCGACCAGTGATCAAAAGTTCAAAACCAAGTACTGATCGACGATAGTAGCCTCAAGGCCCCATTGGCCGTCTTGTCGATATCGTTACAGTGTTATTATTATATTAAGTACTTGTACTTATGGGTTAACTTAACTTATCTATCACTGTGTTCGTATAATTTTAAACGAAAGGGTGGAATGTTCCAACTTCATGCGTTTGTATAGTATCTTAAGAAGGAGCATACTATAATTGTAAAAAGCGCAAGTGCTATTTTTGCAGCTGGCAGGGGGATGATCAACCGATTACCATCCCCGGACCATTTCAAGTTTGACTTATCTTTTCAGTAAAAGTTGTTACAGAGCTGGAGCAAATTTTCATGTCACAATATCGTTTAAGCTAACTACAGTCGAACTTGTCTTATCCCATACCCTTCACTACCCATAATCGCTAACACCCCATAACTTTTTCGATCCACCAACTTGGTAGGCGGGGGAAAAGGTAGTGTAACCCGTAATCCAACGATAGTCCATAACCCATAATTTTTAGAAGGGTCGGTAATCCATAACCGGCACTAGTATGATGCAATCCAGGTGCTTTAATACCTCGCGTCTATGAGTAAACTACCGCCACAAGGTTGATAAAAAATTTACCACCGAAATTGGTAGAATATTCAAAGTATATCTTAGGCTGGTGTATATCTCTTATATTTTCCCTATTTTCTTACCTAATAGTAGCCACATGTTGGCTGTGTTAGTTGTATACTTACTCTATCAATGAGTTGCTGAAGTGAGCCCCCTCACAATTAAGCTATATGCTTATAGGAAAACTTCAATTGCCTCATTTGCGTGGAGGAGATGCGAGGTTTGTGCGAGGTATGATACAGGCTAATTACTGGGTACTTTGCTAGAATACATAGATTATATAATTAGCGCCTTCCGGGTTTTTTAGCGCCGATCGCCGCAGCCTTATTACCCACGGCAACCCATAGGCTTAGACGTCCACCGACCCCTATGGGTTATGACAAGTTTGACTGTAGTACTTAACCATCAGTGGAGTTCAACATGTGGGACACTGCTTAGGCTTATATTTACCGCTAGCAAGATTAAAATAGAATAGTCGACAGATGTATGGATGACACCTGTGAGAAACAAGTTGAATTTGGGCTGAAATTGAAATCTCAATGAAATCTGCTGAAATGCGACAAAACCACGTATGAAGGTTGATGGAGATTAAATTCCAATTTCTATAGGTTACTATAAGTATAATATACAGTAATGCAGTCTCCTTCTAGACCTTAAGTAATGGCTCTCTGAATTTCGGTACGCAATGTTAATCCTAGTTGAGGGGATAATAAAAATGTGTAGTCCGTTTCATCGACCAATCAAATGAGCCCATCAATCATCAATCAAATCCATTTTAGGAACCTGGGAATGAACTTAAATTCAGAGAGCCATTCCATAAGGTCTGGAAGGAGACTGCCGTACTGTACATTGTACTTACAGTAATCTATAGAAATTGGAATCTAATCTCCATCAATTTCCGTACGCGGGGAACTTTCATTTACGTGCTTGTTGAAACGAGTTTGAATCTTGAAGCTTGAAGCTTGACAATGGACATCTCGACTCTCGCACAACCTTCGCACCCATCTGGAGTTATGAAGTTGGGTCTCCCTGCTCAAGCTTGACATTGAGAGCTATCTCTTTTTTCTAAATCAAAAAGTGGCTACTTAGTATTAAATCTCGATGTGACTATGCTCACTGTGTAAGTACTGGTGGGAGGTTTGCAATATCCAACTTGAACATCGTATTGCCAAAATCACACGTGAATCCTTCCAGGATGGAGTGCCCTAACGATGTTTTTATCCAGTTCTTCACATTCAGTTACATGATTTTGATAGAGGGTGGTTCTCACCCACCCACGAGACCTTCTCTAATGACTAAAAAGCTGGAATGGCCCATTGAATCTAGGTCCTTTTATGGTATATTTCGAGTGGAGTATATAAAGAACGATAAGAAATGCCATACAATAGGAGTACTGAACAAGAGCTAGTGATCCTCCTACAATGATTACCTGGTCTCTTTATCATATCGCTTTTATCGTCGCAGGTATCTCTTTGCTATGGTCACTGCGACGAAAAGCTCGAGTCCCGTATCCCCCAGGACCGCCAGCAGAGCCCATCATAGGCCATATGCGCGTCATGCCATCTGCCAATCAAGAAATCATATTCCGCGAGTGGTCGAGGACGTACGGTATGGGCTTCATTTAAGTAACATTTAACAGAGTTGTTGATGTATTGACGCATTCAGGTGAAATTATGTACTTTCATGTTCCTGGGCGCTCATACCTTGTGTTGAACTCTTTGAAAGCTGCGAACGAGCTGCTCGAGAAGAGAAGTGGAATTTATAGTGATCGGATGAGGATGATATTGTTTGAAATGTAAGTAACCCGATTAATGCAAATCGAGCGAGAGGGACTTACGTGGTTCTTAATTAGAATGGGATGGGTGCCTGGCGTGGTCACATTCTTACCGTATGGGAAGCGCTTCCAAAAGCATCGGCGACTCATGCAGGAATATCTCCATCAGAAAAAATGTGTGTTGTATGAACCATTACAAACTCAACATGCACGCCGACTATTGATGCATCTCATGGATAACCCAAAAAACTGGGAGAAACATTTTCAAAGGTAGGGTAAAATTCTAACATATGTAGTTGGCCTCAAGATGAATTCAAATACAGATTGTCTACTGCAATCATCGTAAAGATCGCCTATGGAAGAGATATTTCCGACGAGGACCCTTATCTTGACATTGCTACAAGAGCACTTACCTCATTTACTTCCTGCGGATCTCCAGGAAGTACGCCTATTGATTTGGTGCCATTATGTGCGTCTCGTTAGCTAGAGGTTTTGTTAATAAACTGATTCCGAATTGTTACTATACTAGTGGCACATCTTCCTTCATGGTTCCCAGGTACATACTATGCCCACAAGGCAAGGGAATTTTGTTCTGCCGTACGTGAAATGCACGATTATCCATTTGATGTAGTTAAATGTCAATTGGTTCGTCACCTGCCTTTTCTTATATATACATATACATTATCATTACTTACGGTATATAGGCCGATGGGACAGCACAACCTTCATATCTATCGTACTATTTGGAGCAACTTCACGGGAACTATCTTGACCAGGAGCACATGTATGATTTGAAAGGGAGTGCCGTTACTCTTTTTGCCGGTGGCGCAGAGACTGTTAGTTATAGCCGAATATATTGAGCTTATATGGCTAATTTATAGCCAATTCTAGACTCAATCTGCTCTGTCATTCTTCCTCCTGGCAATGGTGTTATTTCCCGAATGTCAGATGAAGGCACAGAAAGAAATCGATGAAATCATTGGCAACGAGAGGCTCCCAGAGACTACAGACCGGAAGGCTCTCCCATACGTCGAAGCTTTGATGCAAGAAGTACTAAGGTATGTAAGACAGTGAACGGTCAATAAACAGTTTCGACAATTAATTACATATTTTACAGGTGGAATACTGTAGTTCCATCAGGTGAATATCATAAACGTTATCAAGGTACAAGTTAACACGATTACTCACTAAGTGCTTTGGTACCTAGGTATACCACATCGCTCCATTGAAGATGATGTCTATAATGGTATGTTTATCCCGAAGGGAACTGTGGTTATTGCAAATAGCTAGTAGGGTATTTTGGCTCGTTACAATTCTACATGTTCTGAACCGGTTATTTTTAGTGCGATACTACGTGATGAAACCATTTACTCCGATCCAGATTCGTTCGACCCCAGTAGGTACCTCCCAAAACCCGAGGGCAAAGCGGAGCCGTATCCAGTGGGTCAGTTTGGCTTCGGTCGTAGGTACGTGTGAATCAAAGTAAGTACTAAAAGTTACCCATTCCCCTTATTCTTTTGCAGGGGATGCCCAGGTCGATACCTCGGAGAGGCTGGCGTGTTCATTGCTATCTCCTCAATTTTGGCAACTTTAGATATAGGGCGCTCTCTCGATAATGAAGGAAATGAAATAATACCTGAAGTCGATTTAGTCACAGGCGTAGCTAGGTATGGAAATGTGATGTAATATGGCGCTACTTATTAAATACATTTTAGCCACCCTAAACATTTTCCTTGCTCCATAAAACCGCGAGACAAGCAGTCGGAGGGTTTGGTCAGGCAAGCGCAATTATGGAGCGAGGTTTGACTTTTTTTCACTGAAGGAAGATATGGCGACTCGAGTCAAACTCCACTAATAAACACCTAGCTAAGTTTCGAAGTCGTTGTACTTATACTCTGCAATTTTATGTTTCGAATTTTTTAAAAAAAACATCGTTCTTGCTTCGTTCACGATACATTCACATATTGGATGAGTCTCAGCACCCTCACTTGACCCTCACTCAGCATCATAACCGACACTGTACCCGACAGCTCCCATCAACGCCGCTTAAAAAATTCCCCACAGTTGCCATTGTAAATTTGTAAATTAATAATTAAATTATGTCACCAACAGCAATCCACCAGAGGAAGACATCATACATTAGGACACTCTGCATATGAACCAGCTCCAGGCTAAAAGAACGTAGGCAGGAAGCCCAGCTGTAGGATAGTGTTTTCGACGAAATACACCGTGCGTTTTTACTTCTCTTTTTCTTCCGATATCGGGTTTTACTGTTAAATTAGCTGACCCACTCATCTTCCACCCCCAGAAGCCTAGCCTGATATAGACATACAAACAGTGATTGTGTTGCTCTGCGCTCCACCACCACCTCTCAGGCCTCTTCTTCGCCCTCCACTTCCACCGACCCAATACTCTGTCACCCTCCCCGATATTCTCAAATGACGATTCATTCTTGTGGGTCACGGAGGGATATTTGTATAATAGGGTGAAGGGGGAATTTAGTGTTTAATCATGAGTCAGGTCGGTGATCCTTTTGCTTGAGAGCTTCTCCAGCTGCTAACAGCTTCTTTGCTCGTGGTCGCTCACCGACAGGTGCTCTCCTTTCTCGTAGTGAGATGGCTGTGCTCTCAAATGTGATTCGAAAATCCCTCGGGACATCCACGCCCAACCTCCCCTCCACCCCCTTCATTAACATTTCAAAAATCCAACGACTCCCCGTCCAAATGGCATTTCAGGTATCCTTCAGTCTGTACGACCACCTACCCTTTCAGACGTGCATCGTCAGCACCAGGACTAGTATAGTAATCCGGTGGTAGGAGACGTATTTAACGTCCCTGTGTTCTTGGCCCTCTCCCAAATCAAAGTGCATTACACGCTACTGGGCGTGCAACGCTGGAGTGTGCCTATGTTTCACAGTGGGTGTGGCGAGGTAGGTCGCAAGTTGGGGGTTGGGGCGACGATGAACGCTATACGCCTCTTAATGATAACCAGAGAGTCGGACGATATACATCTCAACAAAAGGCATATGAACCTCATCGGTTCACCAGAAGACACGTCTGAACTAGACATTCACAATGAAACGCTCAGAAGTCAACTGAAAGAATAAAAGGATATTTTAAAATCTCTCAGGGCGCAGGGGAGGATAGGTTTGTTCTTCTCTTTCTTCATATACATATATTTAATGAAGATATCAACTACCGCTCTGATATTAACGATACCCCAAATGAATGGTACGCTAAGTTATCTTATCATTTCAGACAAAGATCTTATGTGTTCATATTAATAGCAAGGTGAGGCAAATAGCCCATGTGAGAAACAGGTGGGATGTTGGCTAATCTGTATTGTCTCAGATTATCAGCTGATTGTTGTACCCAGAATATGTATAGCGGGGATTACAGGTCCCAAATAGACTATATGTGTGATGATCATTAGAACGACCATCGATGGCTTTAAGATGGTCGATCTCGGATACAATTCATCCCAGTGCTCAAGTGTCCAACCTCAAGTTCCCATAGCTAAAATGCAAAGAGATATAAACAGTATAGCACAAGACGATGCACAACGAAGTTCTTCCACAATCATGGCATGGTCTATTTATTACCTTGCACTTGTTATTGCGGGATTTTGCCTTATATTGTCACGACGACGTAAAACTCGTCTTCCATACCCTCCTGGCCCACTCGCAGACCCTATCATTGGCCATGTGCGCATCATACCCGCTATCAACCAAGAAACCGTATTCCGTGAATGGTCGAAGACTTATGGTATAGTATTCTTCTGCTGTTTGTTTTGTATATGTTAATTTACTACTCGATATAGGGGATACTATATACTTCCATATTCTAGGGAGCCCGTATATAGTGCTGAACTCTCTGAAAGCTGCAAACGAGCTCCTTGATAAGAGAAGTGGGATATATAGCGATAGAATGAGGATGATATTGTATGAAACGTAAGTTATCTGTGGAGTGTATATCGAACGGGGAAAATCATACACAATTCTTTGTCCAGAATGGGCTGGTTCCCCACGCTCCCGTTCCTACCTTACGGAAAGCGTTTCCAAAAGCATCGGCGACTCCTACAGGAATATCTCCATCAGAAGCGATGCGTGACATACGAACCAATGCAAACTAGACAAACATTCCGACTGCTGATGCATCTTATAGATAATCCCCAGAGATGGTTAAATCATCTTCACAGGTAAGACCTTTCTACTATACTTGCGTTAATACAAAATGGTTCCTTAAATACAGATTTTCGGCATCGGTTGTCACAAACATTGCCTATGGAAGGGATATCGTTACAGATGATGATCCGTATATTAGCATCTCTGCCAAAGCGATCAAGTCCCTCACCTCATGTGGTCCTGTAGGAAGCACGCTTGTTGACTTTTTGCCATTTGGTAGGGCTCCAGTATCACAATTGACAGCATCTGCTGAATTTTAATATTACCACTAGTGAGATTCTTCCCTTCATGGTTCCCTGGTACATATTATGCCAACAAGGCGATCGAATTTCGGCCGGATGTACGCAAGATGCATGAATACCCTCTTGAAACTGCAAAACAACAATTGGTTCGTCAGTTATCATCATTGCCATTTACGTTCCTCAAAAGCTACTAATTTATATTTGGTGCTTGTAGATGGAAGGGACAGCAAAACCATCGTACCTCTTCTTCCATTTGAGTCAACTTAATGGGGACTACACGGATCCGGAGCACATGGATGATTTACTAGGAAGTGCAGGAGCCATCTTTGCAGGCGGTACAGAAACGGTCTGTTGGATTTAACAATATTCTAAGATATATGATATTAACGACAGCTCATTATTCTAGACATATTCTACTCTCTCGTTTTTTATCCTCGCGATGGTCTTGTTTCCTGATTTTCAGAAGAAGGCGCAGCAAGAAATCGATGCAGTCAGTAAACATAAGCTTCCTTTGCTTAAAGATCGGGACTCTTTTCCATACGTCTCAGCTCTAGTACAAGAAGTACTGAGGTATCTATTCATATAGAGCTCACGCTATCTCTTATATAAATCTGATAAAGCTAATTATATTTGATAGGTGGAATCCAGTGGCTCGGTTAGGTGAGTCCCAAACGCTTTCTAGAATATATAATATGGTTACTGAGGCAATAGAAGGTATACCACATCGATCCATCGAAGACGACGTGTATAACGGGATGTTTATCCCTAAGGGTACCGTAGTGATCACGAACATTTTGTGGGTCGTTTAGATTTCTCGCAGAGAATGCTGGATCATACTAGTATATTCACCTTTCAGCGCAATGCTACGCGATGAATCCATATATTCCGATCCGGACTCTTTTGACCCTAGCAGATACCTACCTGTACCGGAGGGGAAGGCAGAACCTCATCCAATCGGTCATTTTGGATTTGGTCGCAGGTGCGTATATTGTAACAGTAACATTTGAACGGCTTT
>JASFCY010000354.1:0-11231 GCA_036940585.1 Cyathus olla
TGTCTTCTGAACTTCTGTAGAAGCTCGCACTCTCGCTACGTCCTTGCCCTCGTCTCGTTTTGTTACTAACCTTGTTATACCACTGCCTTAGAACACCCAGGCAGACGGACGTCTTGCCGACTCACATCTTTGTCTTAAGAACACGCCAGCGCGTATTTCGCTTTACAATACTTATGGGAAATATTCCTTTCGCAAGCGGGATATGTGGCTACTGCCCTCATGAACTCGACATCTACATTAATGATCGATCTGGTACCGCGTTGTGGCTCACCAGTCACAGGATGAGTGAGTACTATTTCATTTCGCAGCGCAGGGTATTTTCCTTAATACATTCCATATAGAACAATCTCGTTCGTTGCTTGTTGAGTGCGGTTCTGGTATCCGTGATTAACCTCATTATGAATGGTATCGGAATTGGATGGACTTACGTTTTATTTGCTGGAATATCGCTTACAGCAATCCCGCTGATATCTCTGGAAATTAACCGCGTTCCAACATTCCGAGAAAGAAGGCGCAAGGCAGCGTTAGAGCACAAAGAGACATCCGTTCCAAGTGCGGAGTCGGAAAAGGATAATAAAGATTAAAGACTTCCAATTGCGTAGGTACTCTACAGACCCGGATATAAAGACAACTTCGGTTCCAATGCGCTAATAGTTGTGTAGTTAGAAAAGGATTTCTATGTTCTGCATCAGTGTTTAAAATGAGGGTTTAGCCGCACTCGGTATTTCTTACCATGCTCTACAGTGTATCATGCTGATTTGCAGCCTTCACAGCCTGAGGAACCCTAAGGCTTTGTGCAACTTGGAGAGGCCAATGTGGGTTTCACAAGAGTCCCCAAGCTAAGATTGCGTCTGCTTTGCTATCATATTAATACTTGTTGACTTCATGTGGATCAGTTATGTGCCCGACTGCGGTAACAGGGGGTACGTCGAACAGGAAGTTGAAACATTAAGCGCCCTATTAGCGGGTTAGTCGCTTAACTGTAGATATTCTCACGTCTGCGCATTTCTGCACCTCCAAGTACTTCCGTGTTCCCGTCTTCTCCACTCCAACCTCATCCAGAAATTCCCACCTGCACGAGATACAAAGACGGCAAGGCAGTGCATCGCGATCGGCGATATATCCCATGAGCTAGATGAAAAGTCTCATCATGCCGGACAGACGAGCCCAGCTTGCCTGATTAGAAGCGGTCCTCCATTATATGATAATTTTCGTATCCTCTCCTCCAACCACTCACTTCTATCTACACCCAGCATACACCCCAATGGGCTCGTCATTCTCAGAGGACGGACTTGGGCTGCCCTCTCTCTTCCCTTCGCCCGTTCTTTCCGCCAGCCCGAGACGCCTTCATCGCAATCTCCCTCCCCTCCCGAATCAAGCAACCCAGCTCGGCTTCTTTCGTGTCTTCCTCCAACTTTCCATCCCTCCTCTCTTCCCCTCTCGCAACCCACCTCCATCGAGCCATCCCCCGAACCAATCCGCCACCCGACACTATGGTACCACGACGGCTGATCGTCCTCCACGTCCAATCGCCAATCTGTCCTCGCAGCCCATTCCGGGGTATTCGTAGGGCTGCTCACTCTCCCTCGAAATTTCGAAGGAAGTGGGAAAGGAAAGAATATTCGCTGGGATATTAAGGGATGTCCAATTGTCGTTCTGCATGATAAATGGGAGGACTTTGAGGTGCTTTTAAAGGCTATATACGAGCCTATGTACGTCCTTCTCCTTTCTTCACTCTCAGATACCTAACCCCTCTATAGATTCTGGGACATTCATCCCCCTTCTATCTCCCCCTCCCCACCCACCTACCCACACTAACCCCCTTCCTCGCCCTCTCCTCCAACTTCTAAATACCCAATACCCACCATCTGCACGCGCGCCCTCTCCCTCCTCAAATTCGAGCTCCCTACCACCTACCCCACCTACCTTGCCCTCTCGAACGATCACGAGAAATATACTTCCGAAACGATAATGCGATCCATCCACCTCGTGAAATCATACGATGCCCCTTCAGTACTCCCGTACCTCTTCTGCTGCCTCGCGCGTCTGAGCGCGAGGAGGATTTTAGATTATCGAGAGGGTGATGTATCCTGGTATATCAAGACTCTGTCGCAGATTGCAAAAGAGTAACTCCGCCTCGCGGAAATCGTCCTACCCCACTCGTTCCACTACGCATTCCGCCTCTCACCACAGTGCCTCACAGCACTGTGCACCCTCTCCTGCGCCCCGCAGATTGAATGGCGCACTATCGAGACGAGGAGTAATCCCAGCCTGTTGAGAGCGTGGACTAGGTGGGGGAATTTGGGGGTGTGTGAGTGGTGGGTCGAGGGGTGCAAAGCTGAGCATGAGCAAGGATGGAGGGAGGTGTGGGAGAGGTTATCTAGTTTAATGGGTGTTGCAGATGGGTGCGGGGTGCTTGTTGAGGGGACGAGGTGGGAGTTTCGGGAGAGATAGGATGGATGGAGGCTGGTATGCCTTTAACCTGCCTGGTGATTCTGTGGTTATTGTTCGACTACTGGCGCGCCCTCCCTTCGTATCGATGTATCTTTGTGATGTAAGGCAATTAGCTGAGGATTTTGAGCGCTCTGCAGATTCTGCACAGATGTTTTGTCAGCCACTTTCCTTTACTCGCCGAAGCAGCTCCTGGACCTGAGTAGCAGGCATTAAACTTATAAAACAAGGCTGGATTTTTGATCGATTTGCGAGAACTAGAAGAGAGTCAAAATAATAGCACTCCACTTCAATTTTAGGAATAAGATGGAACTTAGATGTTCTTGTCGCGTTAATATTTCGCATAATAGTATAAAATAGCTGCGAATATATTGGAAGTAGCCAATATATTACATATACATCGTGGCGAGTTGTATAAGAACATTTCTTAATGGTTACACGATAGTAATTCAGAGAATTATTTCACTTTTAAACATTCTGATATCAATACGATTTATTGGAGACAGCAGTCGCCAGTTCATTCGCAATAAACGCCATATATGCATTCGACGCTTGGCTCCCGATTCTCATTGGAGTTGTCTACTGGCCCCTGAGAAGTTCTTCCTTGGTAAGATTCGGTGAAGGAAGGTCGCCGACACGTAACGGATTTGTATGTTCGCAATTTGCCACCAGTCTGTAGAACTTGTTCACAGTGTCCTCACTACAATAGCACGATTCCACATTTGGGTCATTGAGGAATTCCTTGAGTTCTTCTCTTACCTTTGACCGCTCTGCCCATGCGGCACGTTTAAGCACTCTTCTTTCTCTCCCCATCTCCTTCCGGTTTCTTCGCTGTTCTTCAATATCTCGCTCTTCCGCTCTCCGTGCCCAAACAAACGATTGAACATTATCATCTGGAAGCATTGGATCTCCATTCCAACCAAACTCTCGTAGAAACGTTTCATCATCCTGTTGTTCTAAATCATCCAGGCCTTGAACGATAATGAGATATTTATCCATATTGAATCGGTAGGCTTCGCGTCTTTTCTGCAGTGTAGAGCAGGCAATCTGCCTGCACTACGAAACACATATATTTACGATCTCAACTCACTCCTTCTGACACATACTTATATCCCCTTTAACCTCTGCTTTACTGTACCTTTCATCTTTTAGATATTTGTTTTGCTTCATTTTTAGTATATAAACCTTTGTATCTAGTTCCAGTGGGATCACTTTATTGATGGCTTACTTCATCCCCCTCTAATGCTCGAACTCAGACTCTCCGTCTCATTCTCTATATTTCATTCTCATTCTCAGTTCACTTAATAATTGATTTACCACCTTAGGACAACCCAGGCAGACGGACGTCTTGCCGACTCGCACCTTTGTCGTAGGAACACGCCAGCGCGTATTCCGCTTTACAATAGTTAATGTCCACCACTCTCCGACAGCCGCAATCAATAGAACATATTTCTGCGAAGCATATTTGGGAGAGGAGAATAAGGATACCGCCTGGGCTTCAACCTGATGCCTAGCGCGTTCCAAAAAATTTTCCATTGTTTTGACATATTTTTGAATGTCAGGATAGTGGCGCGATAAAGGGCGCCAGAGTTCAACAAGGAGGGGAACAAATAGCGATTCGACGGAAAAATTCTGGAAAGGGATTTCTGCCTCCATTTTCGGAAAGGAAATTTGGAGTGTATTGGCGGCCTGGAGTTCTGAGAGGCCTATCAAGACAATATTCGGCATTAAAATGCAAAAATCGGTGATGACACCTTTTGCATCTGGGTCGAAGACTGTCTCAATCGATGTATTGCCGTTTCCAGCCTGAAAGTTGGCATCAATAGGTGACACATACAGTTTAAACTGAGGAGTAGGAAGAAGGTTTTCAGAATGGGCTCTGCATAAATCTGAAAGTAGCTTGTTCCACAAGGGGTGGGTCAAATCTTCAGTTCTCCGAGGCTTGTAAATGTAGGAATACATAAGTGAGAGGGCGTGTAGAAAGGTAACGTTTATGTCGGTCATGTTTGCTTAAAGATTGTCGGGTTTCATTTTTTCTTATATACTTGAACATCCAGGGTTTCCTCGGTGACTAGTATCAGATATCTTTTGATACAGTATAGGTATTTATCCTCACTGATCTTCCTCACTGATCTATCAATTATTCAGACCATTATGCGTTACCATTATGAAGAGAACAATATAAAACACAATCAGCATGAGATTCTTAAAACAATAAACATATCAGAACAATAGGAAGCGAAAGGTCGAGTCGTTGTGGCGATTTTCAGATTTACTTCAATGTATGTAAATTGTAAATTGTATATATTTCGAGTGCTTATAACGTAACTTATAACCATTATTTGAGGTGATTGGGGCATGCTTAACTTAATATTGGTGACTTGAATGCTCATACTTAGCAAATATCCTCTAAAAATGCCCATTGTCGGCGCGCACAACTTCGGCAAAAAAAAAATTCACATGTGAATTTGTACGGCCATCTGATGTGGTGTCTCCGCTTAGTTACCCGCCATTAACTTCTTACAATTGTTTATCTAATGAACAATGAGATGTTGTAATCTTCCGTGCGTTATCAAGTTGTTAATAAGCTGTGCATCAGTGTACCATTATTATCACCTGTCTCTTAGCGTGATCACATGATTCTGGTTGAATTGTATATAGTTGCTTGGAAGTGGTACTTCTGTGACGGAATTGTTACCTCATTACACCTTTGATCTTAGCACGTGACGATCCTCTATCTTATCTGTATGTTTATCTTAGATACTTAGTTAGGTAGGTAGTGGCTCAATAGTACTATACAGTTTTCGTCGTAGGTAGTTCTGTAGAGTATATAAGGACCTCTCTGTAGCTACTTCCTACCCAAGTTTCAATCGATAGCTTTTAACCAGTCTTTCGTTTGTGAACTTCTCCTCTCATCTTACCCTCGTGTGACGACGCCGTGTCTTCAAGTCACGCTGCCGTCACAACTTCACTTACGCCTCTAACATTCCCCTTGCATCTTTCGCTTCCACAATCATCATCGTCCTCAATTATGCAAAGCCCGACGCAACGCCAGATGCAACATGAGAAGCGACGCCAGATTCAACGCAGGAAGTTAGTTTCAACATCCTTTTTCTTCTCATGGTGGCGTCCTCGTTGCCGACGCGACTAGTGGTGCTTCTGGTGTAGTGTCCTTCATGCTCATCGGTACTCCTTTCAGTTCGTCTCGTTCTTCCTGAATCAATTTCGCCTCCTCCTTTTGTCGTTCTAGTTCCTCGATGCATGCTTTTCACATTGCTTCCACCTGTTCTTCAGCCAGCTTGGTGCCCGGACGTGGTATGAATTCTCGTAGTCGGCGTGCATGGAATATGCCTGGTGTTGGTACACCTTGGAGGTTTTCGAGTGTGTATGAGTTTTTCATCTTCATGACACACATGGGGACTGACCATTTAGGTAGCAGTTTGCACTCTGTTGCGAGTTTGTTGTCTAGGTTGCTTCTGTAGATTTGTACCAAGTCTCCTTTAATAAATGTGACCTCACCTGGTTACTTAGCAAGAACTCGTTTGTCGAATGTCACCTTCCTTCTTAGTACATGGTGAATGGTGGCTGCATATCCATCCAGGTGCTGTTGCACTACGTATGCCATTTGTGTTGTGACGTCTTCAGCTGTTACTGGTAGCAATGCGGCATTGGTCATGGAGGGCTTTGTATTGACAACGAGTCCAAGGAGCAATTCTTTTGGGGAAAACTTCAATGCCGGTAGCAGCCTCCAGTTTAGGATGCAAATCGCTTCGTCGAGATAATCTGGCCATTTTTTCGGTATGTCGTTTGTATCGATGTTCTCATAATCATCTTCTCCTAACCTGGGTGTGCACAGTCGCTTGAGGACATGTAGGAGAATCTTGTTTGTGCCTTCAACAAGTCCATTTACCCAAGGGACTATATGTTATTTTGTGCCCCATTCTTTACATAGTCTGCTGACTTCATGGTTCTTGAAGTGTGACCCACCATCAGTCATAAATGTTTCTGGTGGTGAGAAATCCTTGAAGATCTTCAAGAGTCCATCCACTGTCATTTTCCCAGTACCTGCAGTCCTGTATTTGAATACCCAAATGTGCTGTGAATAGGTGTCAAGGAATACTCCCAATGTGTGATAGCCACCTTTCCCCTTTGGCATTGACAGGTAATCTCCCACCAACAGTTCGAAGGAATGTTGGTGTGTGACTGGATCCAGCAGTGCATAAAGGTGGGCCCCTCCAAAGTTCTTGCAGCGTGTGCAATCTTTAATGCCATTGATGATAGATTGGTCCAGTCCAGGGCTCCAGATACAGTCTATGAGTGACTTCTTGATTGAGTCCCTTTGCCAGTGACTGTTATTCATGTGTTCTGCCTGTGCAAGTGCTGTTGCTTCGGGTTGTGTGATGCATTCTACTTTGCTTCACCCTCATATTGCATGTCCACTGGCAATCCTCCATAACTTGCCTTCTTCTATGAAGTACTCGGATGCTTGGTGTCTGGTGCACTTTTGCTCCCTGATACTACATCCTTGGTCTAACTCGAGGAGTGCCTCTATGACCTCTAGGAATATTGGTTCATCTATGAAGTGTGTTAGTAATTTTGATGCACTACTGGTACTCGAGACCTGGAATATATCATGTGTAAGTCCTGCTGCTACTTCCCAGTCTTTCAGCACTGTCCATTCACTGCTGTCTCCTGTTGATTTCGGTTGCCCTTCTGCTGCCCTACTCAATCCATTGGCAACCACATTGATCTTGCCTGGGACATGTCTGATATCTACAATTTGGTAACTCAGAATGCCATCCCTCCAATGAGCATGTGTGGCACTTAGCTTGTCATTTAATAAGTGGTCTCTCAATGCTTGGCAGTCCATTTCGATTTCAACTGGGAGTCACCATATGATGTCAGAAAACTTGTCCAGTGCAAATTTGAGTGCTGTGAACTCTAGTAGGGATGGTTTGTACTTTTCTTCAGCTAGTAATATCCTCTTTGATGTGAATGCAATAGGGTGTAGTTTATTCTCCATTTTCCCACTGGGCAGGACTGAGTCAAATTGTTGTATTAAAACAGCACCATATGCATCCTTGCTTCTATCAGTGATGACAATGAATGGAGATCCATCCCACTTGGGGCCTCACAGTACCGGTTCTAAGGTCATGGCTGCCTTAAGTAGTATAAATGCTCATAAGTGGGTTTCTTTCCAACTGTCTTTCAGCTTGTGTCCTTTTATGATGCATCTGTATACTGATTTTGAGTATTTGTCTGGTAGCTCAACCTCCCATATCAAATTTCATAATGGCTGCTCAATCTTCACATACCCTTTGATAAGGTCACAAACCAGCTGGTGAGTCCTATAAATACTGCTAGTTCGAGTGCATCTGCAGGTTGCTGCCAATTAATGATTGCTGATAGTTTTATCAGATCTGGTTGTACACCCTGTTTTCCTACAATTGTGCCAGCAAACACCATTTTGGACATGAAGAATTCTGACATACTTGCTGAAAGGGACATACCACATTCTCAGATGTGAGTGAATATATGTGTGAGTCTATCCATCATGTCCTCAAAAGTGTTGGCTGCAGTGCCCCCATCCTCAATGAAAATTTCCATTGTATCACTTGCCAGTAAATCATGTAGATGCTTTGCTGTCATGTTAGCAAATGTCAAGAATACACCTGTTAATCTGAAAGGCATTTGTTTATACCAAAAGTACCCTTGGCCTTCCACATAAAATGCAGTGTATGGTTGAGATTCCAGGTCTACCTTCACTGTGTAGAATCCAGCTGTGAAATTGAAACATAATACCCACCAGTGGCCTGACAGCCTTTGCTGTTTGGCCTGAATGTCACCTTGTGGCATTGGCATGATCTGTGTGACTTTGTTTATCTCACTGAAATTCTGGCAGATTCTCCACTTAGGTGAGTCTTCTGTGTCTTTTTCTACTGTTTCTGTTTCTGTTCTTGGTGGTAGATTGAAATGTGATTCAAAACCATGGGTGACACTCATTGTTTACCCTGTGTTGCAGTTCTTCTAATGTGAGGCCCTTTTCCTGGTGAGTTTTCTGAGCTAGTGTAATGAGAGAAATGCACTTAATGTGTAGAGGAGGAAGCTGCACTGGTGTTCTAACAAAGAAATTATGTGCAAGTCAACCAAGATGTCTGTCCAGTCTGGGATGTCCTAAGATAGTAGATCAATTAGTAGAAGAAAAGAAAGAGAATTGATAAAATAATCAAGAATGGAACTGAGAATCTTAGAATTTGAGTATTAGAGGGGGAGAGTTAGGCTGTCTATTAGGTGATTCCACTGGGACTAGATACAAAGGTTTATATACTAAAAATGAAACAAAACAAATACCTAAAAGAGGGAAAGTACAGTAAAACTGAAACTAAAGAAAGTCTAGAGTTTGGGGAATGGAAAAAGGGAAAGAATGAAGAAAATATCAAGAAAATTTGAAAACACTAAGCATTGTTAGGATGCAGCATGCTTACATAAGTACAGTCAGAACAGTGATTGTGGAATCTGTAAAATATGCTGTTTCATAGTGCAGGCAGATTGCCTGCTCTACAAATGTCACTTGGGTTGCAGTTTTGATGATGCCTGCTTGTAACATTTCATCAATGCATTCATGTAGATACTTGCATTGTGGCAGATTTAGTGGTTTTTGGTGTACTTTCATTTTGAATGTCATGTCCTTAGGTATGTTCAGTTTGTGCATGGCTCCTTCTACCAGATGTACTTTGCTAATTGATAAAGCAAATACATCAGCATGCTCACATAGTGTCAGGAATCACTTCCAGATAGGTTGTTTTCACTTGTTTGGCATCAGCCTTAATTGTTATTTGGCAATAGCCTTAGTTATTATTTTTTTGCCAACAGCCTTAGTGATTGTTTGGCATTAGTCTCATGCTTAGTCATTACTTTTCTCCAGTAGCTATTACTATTCTAGCTCTTTCTACCATATTCCATATGACTTCATTCTTAGTCATCATTGTTCTTTCACATTCCATACTATTCTTTATGACTTCATTATTAGTCAGCTATAATATCATTCTTAGTAAGCACTATTCCTTTACCTTCCATACTATTCCTTCAGTAGTAGTCAGACAGTAGATACTTAGTAGTATATAAACCCTCCTGTACAGTAGGCATTTCTTAGCTTTGATCTCTCAGAATTTCTACTTCTCCTAGTCATTGATTCTCTCCCTTAAGCCTTCTGTTTATTGTTAGGTAGCCTTGTCTAAGTATTGCCCTAATATATAGGAAGTTGTCAACAACTTCTCTTTGCTCCATTGTCAGGTTATTACCTATGGTTACCAATTTGAGTATTTCTTCTACATGTTTTGAATTGAATGGGTTGTTTTTTCTTGTGAATAAGTCATTATTCTCTTGTAAGTTTTCAACAGCAATTTCTGCTAGTACTGCATCTAGTGCCTGGCTGTCAGTCTCATGGTATTCTGTGACAATACATACTGGGATTGTGTTGGGTGTTTTTTGTATGTTGGCTATCACCTTCCATGGTGGTGTTCTTGGTGGTTTGTCTCTTGTTTTCTACCTGTAATGCTAACATTGACTTTTTCCTTTCCAGTGCTTCCACATTTTGTATTGTTCATTGTCTTGTGGTCTGCTCATGTTTGTATTTGTTGCATCATCTTTCCATTGATACTTGTGCTCTTTGTGTCCTGGTGCCTCTTCATTGTCAATGATTTCTATTGTGATCCTGGGTGATCATGGCTGTTCATGCAGTACTTCTTCCTTTTCATGGCAGTGCTTTTTCCTTGTGTTCTCTCTATCCTCTACTGCCACTATATGAACTTTTTTGGTTTCTTCTTCCATCTGGCCCTTTTTGTCAAACTGACTCTGCAGTACTATTATCTTTGTGTCATCCCCCAGTGTTACTTTATCCACATTGTAGTCATGAATAGCTCAGAATGGTTTCATTAATGACTTCCCAAAGAGGAAGTCCCAGCTACCACCACTGTTGAACACCTTGAAGCTGCCCTCTGCTTTAATTCCACCCATGTCTATTGTTCCTTTTTATTTCCCTATTGCCAGGATAATTGCTCCATTTGCCATGCATAGTAATTAGTCTAATGATTCCAGAGTATCCAATTGGTGTTTTACCATGTTATAAAACTGTAAGCACATTGCACCAACCATTGTGCCATTATCAAATGTTGCCCACACTTTGATGGGCTCTCCTATGTTGGTGTGTATTTTTAGCTTATGCATGAATGGTTTTGTTACTCCACTCTCATGCCTCCTTTTAGCCTCATTCCCCATTGAATACAAGTTCAAAATGTTGTTGTTACCTGGTCTATCCTGTACAAATATTTTAGTGCTATGCATTGCATTTGGAGGGGGTTTTGTTTTTTCCTTATGAGGTACCCTACTACTTATGAGAACTCTCCCATTCTTCACTGTATCTTCACAACAGGCCATTGGGTATATGTTTATCCCAATGGCCCTTCTTCTTTTTCCTGGTTAAACTTGTTGTTAGTTGTCTGGAAGTTGGCTGTTGGTAATGGTGAGCCATAATTGTCATATCCCATGAAATTGACTGTGGTTGTACAAGGTATGCATAGGCTACATCCCATATAGATTCTCCATCTGTGTTCCAAAGGATGTATCAGTTCTCCTTTACAATTCCTTCCACTATGTCCCAGCATTCCACAGTTGTAGTACTCTCTTGAGTTGGCAGCTGCTGTGCTGTCAGGGCAATACTTAGACAAGGCCACCTAACAATAAACAGAAGACTTATGGGTGAGAATCAATGACTAGGAGAA
>JASFCY010000355.1:0-11231 GCA_036940585.1 Cyathus olla
TTGCACAGCTGGAGCGCAATCCAGAAGTCGTCGATATGTCCTTAGAGGATCAATTCCGGATCCTCATTTACGAGCCATGCTTTTCCATTCCTCGAGACAAGCTCGTTGTAACGATGATCGTAATTGATGGGCTTGATGAATGCATAGACCAGATGATACAAATTGGGATTCTGCGGTTGTTAGCCAAGGCTGTGCGTTATGAGAACTTTCCCCTCGGCTTCTTCATCACTAGCCGGCCTGAACTTCACATTCAAGAAGCTTTAAATTCCAAAGAAATTATCTTTGCAATTCACTGTATTTTGTTGGATCGCATCAAAAGTGTCTCACAGGATATCGCGACGGTATTTCAAAGTGGATTTTCACTTATTTTGAGTGATCCAAGGTTTAAAATGGCACTTCGATCTGTTCCTCGACCGTGGCCATCTCCAAAGAGCATCAAGAAGCTCGTTCAGCGATCTTCTGGACAGTTCATTTACGCAACGACTGTCATGAAATTCATATCCAGCCCTAACCGTAATCCTGATGCACAGCTCCAAATTGTGCTCGGAATTAAGGATAGTGACCAGTCATCCCCACTTGCAGACCTCGACCTTCTCTATCGCGAGATTTTATCTAGGGTTCAGGACACGGAAAGAACTAGGAAAGTCTTGGGTTATGTTATAACCTTAAAACTACCCGTACGACCCTATTCAAAACTCACAGACACAATGTTAGCACTCACAAAAGATATTGTCAAGGCAGTAAGCTATAATCAACACCGGCTACTTCTTGTCATCGAACAATTAATGGACCTTCCACAGGGAGAAGCGTACTTTGCATTGAACCAGCTGCATTCCGTGCTTGACCTCAAAGTTGGATCCGAGTCTTTTAGACACCATTCGGAGATTAAATTTCACCATCGGTCATTTCATGATTTTTTAACCACAAAAAAAAGATCACGGGAGTTTTATGTGAATGCAGTTGTAGGCCGGGGTATAGTACAATCATGTCTCAAAATTATGAGTCTGCCGAAGTATGAAACTAAAGAGCTTCACGGTATGTACTTAAGAGCCTCCATTATAGCAGAAGGATTTCTAAGTAATTATTTTGTAGTTGGCTGGGCATATGCCTATCACCTATGGGCTAACCTCAATACCGGATATCATACATTTATTGATTTAAAAATTTTCGATGTTGCGCTGAAGCGATATTTCTTTGGATTTCCTGGTCTTTTGGATCCTTTACTTCTAAAACAAGCTTTTGAGTTGTTAGGACTCCCGAGTGATCGCTTTGATGCCGGGGGCGCACACATGCCTGATTCATTATCAGAGGAAGATCGCAATAGTATGGTTTTATGTGGGATAAATAGACTAAAAGTATGTAGGTATGCCCAATGACTCATGTTTGCATCCTCATTGCTTTAAATCAAAGTGGATCAGGCCCCCAAACAAGGAACATCATGCAGCACAAGAATGCTACACTCGCGAAACATTTTTGTCCCCTTTGTTTATGAGCCATATCCGATCGTACCAAAACGATGTGATGGTAAAAAAAGCACTCATGTTGTTGTCTCTTTCTAGATTTCGTTGCTATGGTATGGTATTACCGTCGGATGACACTGGGTTTACATTTGAATCTATACCCCCAATGTTACAAAAGTACTCATTTGGCATGAGTCATGCGGATTTGAAAATTTTCCTCGCTGACAGAGAGTACTCAGGAATCTATCATTGCACAAACGATGATCGCGATATATTGAATCTTCAACTGCAGAATTGGGAACGGCATTGGAATGACAGCTGCATTACACAATTGAAACATCAATCCCTACTACCTGATACTTCGGAGATCCTAGGAATCGTGAAATCCGCAGTTTCACATTTCATTAATGATCGGTTCTGTTGGGGTGTTTGCGATCTTAAATTTGAAGGAGATTTGTTGACTTGGCTCAAGGTATTCTCTTAAAATTCAGATACTTGTAAGTAATAATTCTAAAGATTTTATAGAATTTGCCGAACCCCCCTCAAAAAATGATTGATAAATGGGAGAAAGCGTTTAAAAAAGTAGAACAACAATGTAGGAACTCGCTCAAGCTAGGACCTAAAACCCTCTCCAGCGAGCAAACTGCTATCCCAATCGACGAAAATACCGTCAAAAGGGAATCTCATATCACGGAGGCGGAATCCACAGTAGATGGTAGGGTTGAAGAAGGGGATCTACAAAGTTGGGTTAAGGTATATGCATTACGATTCAGATAGTTACAGGTAAAGATTCTGACGAAGTTATAGGAGCTGCCAGATACCTCTCAGCCTACAACCCCCTCCGGTGAGCAAGCTGCCATCCCAATCGACAAAGACGCCATCGAAAGGAAATCTCACACCGCGGCGGCGGAATCCACAGTAGAAGGTAGGGCTGAAGAGGAGGATCTACAAAGTTGGGTTAAGGTATATGCATTACGATTCAGACAGTTACAGGTGAAGATTCTGACGAAGTTATAGAAACTGCCAGATACTTCTCATGATTTTATTGAAGTACTGGACACAAGATCCAAAATCATAGAACTTGAACATATGTACAGTGATTTTGAGGCATGGGAAACGACGTTTGAAAATACAAAAGTAGAATATGGGAATATTGACTGTATGCCTGACACTTCCGTGGACTGGGCCGCCACACAATTCGATGAAGGTGCTGTCAAGAAGGAATATCACCTGGGAGATGGGTACGGAGAGGATTGGTTGAATGGGTGGAGGTGGGGGGATGATTAGAAAATATAGATACAAGCATACATGTAAATATAAAGCCATCATATAAAAATAGGACCTAAAGATATAACCTGAGGGTGCACTACCTCCAATGAATCGCTTGATAGCACTATACCATCATATAAACTACTGTAGCCTGCTGGAGACCAGGTGACTTGAGAGGAAACCTATAAGTCACATCGTGCCAGCAACGATGGGTGAAAACATAACCAGAATCGTGTTGTACGAGGATTCATGGAGGACTCAAGGAGTAGAACGGGGAGAGAAAATAGCTTAAACACGCTTGAATTGGGCATTGGTTCAGTGAGGGGTGTATGGCGTGTATGCCTTCAATGCAGTGGTAATCCTTTGGATGAGAGGATGGCATTCGAGGTATGGTGCAGGGGTGGCCATGCAGACGACGCGAGTGGGTTGAATATGTTAGCTTTGATAGAGGGGGAGGAAATGATGGCGAACCAGTGAGCAGAACCATCAAACTCAAATTTGGGGGTTTCGAAGATGGCTTTCTATAGGTTAGTTGGCAGTGCCAAAGGACACAGTAAAGTCATTGCGGAGGCCCGCGGAGGGCCAGGACGCGACGTGCTCCTTGCATTGGATGAAGAGGGGGTGTATGCTGCAGATACGTCCGATGTTGAGGCATAGCCAGGGGAGGAGTTGGTGGTGGAGGAGCGGTGCAGAGGTAGCCTAGTACGAAGAGTAGAAACGAGTGCATTGAACGTGTTAGTATTGAGTGAAAGGGACAAGAAGATGAACTAACCACCATAGTTCACAAATTGAGCCAGTATTGAATATTTAGGCACTGATAATACACTCAACGTCCTCACATCCCTCACTAACCGAACCCAGCCTCCGCCTGCCTCATCTTAGGTCGTGTTAGGGCTTGCATCTCGGCGTCTCATCTTGTTCTTGCGGAAACGACGATTGAAAACTTAAGCCTTCGAGTACGGAGCTGGTAGCGAGCAGGAGGAGGAAGGAGTAGGGAGCAGGCCTCGTTTATCCTGGTGAGGGCGGCCTCAAGGTGAGAAAAATACGCTGTTTCTCCTGGTATCCACAGGCTCTTGTCTCACCAACCCCCCTGTTCATAGCGCCTCATCATAGCCGTAATAGCTGTACATTCTCTTGTATGCCATAAGTCAAAAGAGAGTCCAGCGCCCTCAGTCGTTGAGAATTTTTATAATACGCGTGTTCGTTACGTAGTTGAATGCGGTGGGGCTCGTTGGGTGTGGTGGGTGAAGAAGCGTATGGACGATGACGTTGAAGAGTTCAGATATGACCATGGGCAGGAGATATTCGATGCTAGCAGTTGACGATATAAACTTTTTGAGCAAGGGATAAGGAAGACGGACGAACCAGTGACGCTGAAAATTAAACCCCGCTTGTTCTTTCATGCACTGGGCCTGTTTTCCTACCCGCACGCTCGAGTGTATACCATGGAGAATGAATTTGGTTTGTGAGGCGGTGTCATCGAGGAAAGTGAGGATGTCGCAATATATGGGATTAGCTGGCACGAGAGGGGGAAGGGAAGAGCACAGTGGTCTAGGAGGGGTGCAGAGGGCGTTGTATGTGGATTCATGGAGAAAGGCTGCCAGGAGGTGAGTGCGAGATGAGAAAGAAGCACATAGTTCAAACGCAACAAGCTATCCACTCACAAAAGTGTACATGATGTGTATAACACACGGCAGATAACAGTCCCGAGACGTGCGTATGCGCGTGAACCTCCATCGACCATCTGTTAATAACAGGCCTCTTCATGTGCATGAACGCTTGTTTACATCCGCAAACCTGCCCGTTTGTGACGACACAAGTTGATAATGACGAACTACCAATTTAGAAACCTGGTTCGTGCAGGGAGCAGAGGCATAGTTCAGGAAGCGAGACGATTAAGTGTCCTTCGAGGGGACGGGCGTAGAGGCGGGCTGGGAGTCGAGCTGGCGGGTTGAAAATGTTAGCTCCGGTAGAGAGGGGAAAATAGAGATGAACCAATGATGCACAACAATCGAACCGAGCTCGCTTTTTCGAGGGCTTTACGGTTGGCTGGCAGAGACACCTCAGACAAGGCAGGATCGGATCCAGGAACCGATGGTACAAACGTATTTACTTAATTTTTAGAATTTCGAATAAGATGTGTTCTCAGGACAGATTTATAATCATTTTTTTAATGTGTCTCCAAATCGGGTTGCAGTTCAGATTAGTAAATAAAATTCAAAATTTGCTGCATGAACATATCCTTCGGAAAATTATCCCATGGTGTATTTATGAATACTAATGTAATATCAGATGGCCGTAGCGGTGAGTACAGTAAAACTATAACCACTTACTGTACTAATTACACTAGGACTGCGAAACCTTTATCGATTTTCGGCAAGTGGCACGTCCCATGATACGAAAGCCCAAGACGCTCAACCTAAATGTCACCCGAACACACGTACGCAGTTGCTGGGTGATATCCATGAATGCCTGAGAAAGAAGCTGGCATCTATTTTCTCCTTGGCTCCTCAGGCGCTGGAAAATTGTGCATTGCACGTTCTGTTTGTAAAAAGGCATCAGAAGATGGACTCCTAGGCGCTAGCTTCTTCTTTTGGAGGAGCTCGCCTGATCGAAACAACGAAAGTAAGCTTATAACCACCATTGCATATCATATGGCGAAACTGAACGATGAACTTGGGAAGAAGATTGCCGCAGAGATAGAGTGTAATCCAGAAATTGTCGATATGCCTTTAGATGTCCAATTCCAAAAGCTTATTTACGACCCCTGCATATCCATACCTCATGAACGTCTTCGCGTTACAGCTATAGTCATCGACGGATTAGATGAATGCGTCGACCAAATGATTCAAGTTGGAATCTTGCAGCTGTTCGCTAAAGCTGTGCGTACCGATAAATTTCCCCTCGGATTCCTTCATTACCGGTCGTCCCGAATCCCATATACAGGAAGCATTCAATTCGAAGGAGATTATATTTGCACTACAGACGATTTCTCTTGATTGCGTGGAAGGTGTTTCTCAGGACATTCGAACGGTCATACAGAGCGGATTTTCACGGATTTTGAACAATCCAAATTTCAAAATGGCTCTTCGTTCCGTTGCGCGGCCTTGGCCTTCTCCTGCAAGCGTGGAGAAGCTTGTTAAACGATCGTCTGGACAGCTCATTTACTCGGCAACAGTAATGAAATTCATATCTAATCCTAACCGCAATCCTGATGCACAGCTCCAAATTGTGCTCGGAATCAAGGATAGCAACCGTTCGTCCCCTCTTGCAGATCTAGACCTTCTCTACCATGAGATCTTATTAAGAGTGCCAGACACAGAAAGAACTATGAAAGTATTGCATTATATAATTGTCTTGAAGCAATCACTGGTGAAATCGGATGGGCTACTCGTAAAAGCTATCACAAGTGCTCTAGCTTACAATCAATGCCGACTACTTCTTGTTGTGGAACAGCTGTTGGGCATTCCAGAGGGAGAAGCGTACTTTGCATTGAATCAGCTTTACTCTGTTCTGTCTCTCAAAGTCAGATCGCAGTCATTCAGACACAAATCGGAGATTAAATTCCATCATCGTTCGTTTTATGATTTCTTAATCTCAAAAAAAAGATCAATAACCTTCCATGTGGATCGAACTTCGGTACACCTCGACATCACTCGATCCTGTCTGAGATTCATGGGTTTACCAAAATATGAAACCGAGGGTCAACATGGTATGTGAGCCAATCATCAGAGGAGATGGGTTTCTAATATTTTCTAGTTGGTTGGGTTTATTCCTATTTCCTATGGGATACACATATCAATAAAACCAGCCGAACTTCCAGAGAGCTAGACATCAAGCTACCAACATTTAATCTTGCATTAAGAAGATATTTCATTCAAGGGTATTCTCAAATTTTAAATCTCGGCCTTCTGAAACAGGCCATTGATATGTTAGGACTCCAGAATAGTTTGGAAGCCATGCCTGCCGAAAAAAGCGCAGTTCAAAATCTTATAAATCATGGTTCGCTATCAGAAGAAGAGCAAGTTAAAATGATAAAAAAAACAAAATCCACTTTGAGAGTGTGTCGTTATATTCAATACCCCATATTTGCATCGTCATCGTTTCAAAGGACAAAAAATTAACTGCGCAAACATTCGATCGCTCAGCCAGTTACGATGATGTTCTTTCCTCATTTCTTTTTCCTATGCTTCACACACACCTCCTTTCTTACAACAACGACTCGATGGTCAAACAAGTACTCACTTTATCTTTCACCATCAATCTCGGGCCTGGCTCATTCTGTGAAGATACAGTTATAAACGGCATATTCCGTGGTATGGTAGACCCTTTTGGGTTACTATTCCCGAATATATCACGGTACATGTCTCATTTTTCACGATGGGAATTATATAAATTCCTCTCTAACAGCCAGCATTCAGGAACATATCATTGCACACGAGATGATTATGCTGATGCTTACATTCATCTTTTCTCTCTACTATATTTGTCTGAGAATTATTCGGTTTTATTCGGAGATTGTATTAATAATTTGAAAATTCTTAAACCCGCCGCAACTCCTGCATTGATGGCAAGTTTGAAATCTGAAGCTCTATATTTCCCAAGTCTTGTTCGAAACATTGCTAACGTTAATGAAGTTCAGTAAAAAGCAAATTCGGATGCTACTCACATGATGTCAAGCATTAGACGAACGAATTCGGAGCATTCGACTTCAAATCGTCATATTGTCGACACATAGTTACACACCATTTATTACTTGCTTTAATTTCTCACCTATGGAAAGCCGGACAGCCACGCTCGACTTCATCAAGAATTTCGAAATTCCGACGTGCAGCCACTCGGCCACTCGCTTAGATACATTTCTGTTCGGTTACATTTCCGCTGGTATGTCCAGTTCGCGGCTTGGCATTTTAATTTCAGTAGCTAGAATCAGAACTTCATCGTGAAAATGCGAAAATGAGAATGTGCCTTGTAGTTCTAGTGGGAAGATATAGGAGTAGGATTTATGCTTGAACTTTAAATTCATAAAATACAATTAACTATGTAAAATGCGGATGAAATATCAAATACAACACTCTGACGGGTATCCTGCGGGTGGTTTGAGCGTAACCCGCAGGTTATAAGATATTTTGAATTGAATGAAGACTTTTCAAAATTCAAAACGAATTTAAACGCTCTTAGATACTATTTAAATGCCGGGAGAACAATTAATTTGGTTGGAAACATTGTAAAATGATATAGATGATGTTAAATCATTTGAATGCGTCGTCCAACAATACCAAATGCTTGGAAACGTTGTGGAACGGGTGGAAGCGAGTGGGAAGCAGTAGAAATGATTGGAGAGGCCCGAGAGCGCAGGGGACGGTTGTAGATGGCTGGAAGTGATTGGACAGCGCATGAAAACTATTCTAGAGCCCTGTATGCGATTGAAGATCCCTTTAAGCGATTGGAGTGCCTTTTAAACGAGGGAATAGCCCTGGAAAAGACTAGGGGGGGGGGGGGGGTTGAAACGACTGTGGGGCCCGGTAAATAATCCAAGAGTATTTAAAACGCATGGGAATGCTGGAAACGATTAGAGAGCCTGGAAACGATAGGACGGTACGGGAAGCGATTATAGAGGGCTGGGGATGATCGGACCGTAACGAAACGGTTGAAGAGCCCTGTGTGCCGTTAAAGAGCCTTGTGAATAATTGAGGTTTCCTGGAAACGATTGAAGAAACTGGAAACGGTTGGGGAGTGTTTTAAACTCATAGGGAATGTTGGAATTGAACATTAGCACCATCTACAGGCACATCCAAACGAATGGAATCGACTAGTAGCATCTCCAGGCGCATTCACACAAATTGACTCATTTTGCAACATCTTGTAGAGTCAGACTTCTCCTTGAAGGTTTCTCGTCAAAGAAATGCGAGCTGTTAGACGGACATCTAACATGTCCTGGGTCCTAGTGAAGTAGCTTTGTGAGTGAATGTTGGGGGGAAACTAACTTGTATTGCAAACATGTACGTAGACAACTTAAGTAGGTACGAGTGGTGGGAAAATATAGGAAACGAGGTACGAAATGAAAGGCACGACAAAAACACGATTTAACGATTTCGATGGTGCAGGCGGATCGCATGCTCTACAGTCTTAAGGTACATTCAAATGGACTGAATCATTCAGAAATATTTTGAGATGCACTCAAACAATTCAAAAGCATTTTCGAAGTGTTGTAATCACTGAATACATCTTGAGAATAGCAGGAAAGAGTTGAGGAGTTGGAAAGTATTTCAGTCATTATGAATCATGATTAGAGAACTTCATACCTATGAGCTGAATGAACCTACCCAAACCCCCAACCTCCCAGTGTCTCTGAATAACTACCAACGAACAAAAAAGCGACCCGAACTGAATTTACAGATAAGTAGAACAAGTAAAAGCGAATGCTGAACAAGTTAATCTGAAGTTAACAATTGGCTAACGGTTTTAAAATGACAGTATCTATGCATGGGTATACCACGGGTCACGGGTATCTTAACTCCAACCTGTGCTATTCCCTAAACATTCAATTTTGGTAAATATGCATAACCATTACTTTGAGATTGTATGCTAAATTCAACTTCACACTTCAGTTAATTAAATAGGTATATGTATGGAATGGCTCACCCAACATGAACTAAATTTTCATAAGATACTCATACAGTAGTATTGACTCATTGTCATTGTTAAGGAACAGCACGCCGGGTAACCCGCAGGTACTTTCAGCCAACATATATCTGTACCCAACACTGCAGATATGGGTTGACAAAGGTAGGCGGGTTGGCAGATAACCCGCTGGTCACCATACAATTCAAATCAATTTCAGGAATTTTAAAAACGTTCTGAAACATTTTTAAATGTTTTAAACGGTTCTAAACCATTAAAGGCTGTTCTCAAACAATTTAAACAATTTTAAATTGTTGAAGTACAGTCTCGACCGATGTGAACCACATTAAATCATTGCATGATCATCTGAAACGATTTGAACCGCTTTAAATTGTTGTTAAATTTTTGTAGGACAGTCTCAAATGATTTAAACTGTTTTAAAACGTTGTAGTACTGTCTGAAACGATTTGAATTATTTTAATCGTTGCAAGAAAACCTCAAGTGATTTTAAATCACTGTAGGACTTGTGTAGAGCAGTCTTAATTCTCTCAGATGAATTCAACTGTATTAGATCATTGTAAGGTTATCATTGACTTTTAAATAATATTTCATGTCTTGAGAGCACAGAAAATGATTAAAGATGTTTTACTGACACTGCTAACGATTTCAGATGCTCTAAAGACAGTAAAAACCGTTGCATGTGGTTATTAATTACTACACATCGTATGGAATTGTTTAAGAGAGCTTCGAAATGGCTTTCAATGCTACACAGCATATGAAATCGTTTAAAAGCCTCCCCAAACGATGTCAAGTGCCATACAGCATAGTATAGAATCATTTGAGAAATCCTCCAAATGATTTCAAGTTCTGTACAGTATATGGAAATGTTTAAGGGAGTCTCCAAGCGGGTTCAAGTTCCGTAAATTTTAAGTGGAATCATTCAAGGGATTCACTTTTCTTAAATGTTTGCTTGCAAGTATAAGAAAATAAGTGAAAGATAATAATATACTTGCAAATTAATACATCTTCGTTTTATTTCCTTATTGTGCCTATTATGATTTATTGTCTGTGACAAAAATTAGCCAAATTTGGAATGAAGATTCCCACACACTGTAAAGAAGATGAGTTTTCTCTCGTTCTCATTCCACTCACTATGGAAAATGGTGCTATGTAGCTATTTTAAAACCTGCCCTGTTGAATGAAGCTGGTTTTGTGGCCAGATTTTTTCAAAGCATCACTCCATTTCACCAACCTTCATATAGATAGGTGCTAACAGGCAGATCAAAAGGTATATATTAAATCTTCTATATCTTTTCCAAAAGATATTCAATCAATACAAAAATTTGGAATATAATTTGCGACGTAAATTAGATTTCGGTGTATGTATTTTCATATTTGTAGCTATTTTTTTCGTCTTTAAAACCTCACATAAATCTAGAAAGCTGCATCATTCATTCTTTCATTGGAATGCACAACATTGTTAGATTGTAAGAGATAGCCAGTAATAACACTTTGATAACTGCGTGGCATGTATTTTCATATGCTTACGCATGATTTGAGTGTGTAATCTGCACAATACGCGTCTCAAAACCTCCTTGTTGTGGTCAGTGACGGTCACTTCGATTGAAGTGATTGATAGTAAAGTAAGTCCGACTAAGTCCGTAATAAACTAATTAGGCTGAAATCAATTCAAATGAAGGGTTGACCAGCTTCCCGGTTTTCCCAAAAATATTCATAGCATATCGTGAAGTACCTCAAAAATTATGATTTAACTCGCCACGGATTCCAAACTAGGATCAATATGCAGCACATGTATTATATTTAAAATACATATGCTCTCTGGATAACAATTCTTAAATATGCGCTAGGATGACCAGG
>JASFCY010000356.1:0-11213 GCA_036940585.1 Cyathus olla
GAAAGGGAGTTATTAAGTAAACCTGAATGCACAACAAATTAAACATTGACAATATATGTACTTACATCACCCGTTATGTGTTCCGTCAGCATCAACGTAAATGATATGAACCGAAACGAGAGCACCGGCCTAGGGTTTCGTTCGTTATTTCTACCTTGTCGAGGATGACTACCTCGTAACCTTTCCGGGTACATTCTATGGCAAAGCCCAGTCCTGCGAAGCTACAGCCGATGACGATGACCTTTATTCCAGAAGGAAGGGAAGGGTGACCGTGAAGTTCTGGAGAGGAATTGGTGCACGTGACCATAAGTATCGATTTCCGTAAGACTGTTAACTCAGATGCAGATGTCCAATTCGGTGAGGGCGAAAACGCACAAAAGAGCGATATCATTAGGAAGGATCCAGTCTACTTAAAGACCTCCTGAGTTTATTTGCCCCTGCCGAACATCGCAACGCACGAGGCTGAAGAGGACATTATCTTATGATGAATAGGTTTTGTGATGGTGGGTGGTTAAGGCCAGATGGTGCCAGGTGGTGCCGAAATGCTTTGGCCCGTGAGTATAACATCGAATCAACATAGAAGTCGAAGAACATTGTTACATGGAGAGCGGAGGTACTACCATCTGCATCAGCGCTCGATAAACGGACAGTGCGACGCTCGGATGCATTGTTGAGTGGGTACCATATAGGTACTCTGAATCCGCAGAGTGGCAGAGGTGAGCAGCCCTGGAGACTTCAGGTTATCTGGCAGGTAAGGCTATACGGGTGGCAATGAGCAAGATATTGATTATATGACCGTCCAAGCTCCGGCCAGGATCGATAACAGGAAAGAAGTTTTGAGAGGCCGTAACGCTATCTTGTGTATGCACAAAGTCCGTTAAATAACAATATATGATGCGCGAGTGGGACATACCCGTGTGGTTGTGGTGTTTTGAGCCGAGGTTAGGTCGAATGGTGCTTAAAAAGCGAACGCCTTAGAAGAACAAAACAAGCCCAAGTCTGAGACAAGAAAGAGAGGCAGTAAGTACCCAGCAGACCCGCTTTCGTTCATGGCTTGCCACAGGTGTTGCTACTGTTTGAAAATACCAGGCCAGTGATACTCGTTCATACCAACAGTAAGTGATGAAGTAATACAGAACACTTACTTTGGAAGGTCTAATGGGGAATGATCTACTGTAAGATCACTGAGCTGACCTCAAACATCTTGCCTCATCAGATGGCGCTCTAGAGTCTGCAAACTATATACGCGTACCGTATGCCTTGGCGAACTGTGCATTGTGCAATAAGGAACTATAGAAATTGATGTCAAATAGGTAGCATAGGGCACAGAAGCCTAAATTACCCGAGGCATGATTATATTGCATGGAATCAGGAATGTTGAGAAATGAAAGTAAAGTCAAAGGCACGGGTATAAAATTGCACTTCAAAATATATTGAGGTGATATTTACAACAAAACAGCAACTATCCCTGAAACATAAGTAAAATCAAGCTTGAACAACGTAGTGCGAACGCACACACCTAGACACACCATACAGCAATGTCTCATCCATATCCTGAAACTCTCCTTTTATTATTCCCCCACCAGTTTCTCAAGCGTTTATCGTTTCAGCTGTCGACGGGATTTTTGGTAAAGGGGCAGCTAATAAAGCAGCTTTCACTATGCACAATCAATATCAATGATGAAACGTTGGAAGGCTGGCGGTGAACATGTAGCGTTGTAGGAAGTTGGGAAAGGAACTTAGACAGGATGGTGGAAAGCTTGCACAACCGTCGGCTCAAAGTTCCGGGGTTTGCCGAACTGCTTTTACCCATGATTTCCCATGCCTAAGGCATTTTGGTATTTGCCTAAGCAAGCCTAAATAACTGGCAATCATATCAACGTTCTACTCTCGACGGCGACCCTTTTAAATCATCTCTTACTTGGATGCTACAGTGAAGTCGATCTCACTGTAGCTAAAATATGACGTACTAAGTAATATAGTATTCAGTATGGACTCCAGCTATACCTTTGGCAGCTGGCTTGAGGTGTGAGGTGTATTCGAGCATAGAAGTATTTACTATGTAATTACTAATATCTATACTACGGGATTCTGGAATACGTCCTCCGTCTGATTGGGAAATTTAATATCTCTATACTGTCTCTGTCGATGGTTGTACAAGCACCGTTCTATCCATGAAAGTAACAGCAATCACTGGCAATACATGTTTACCAAGTGGTCTAATTTTGAATTCGGTTTCTTATCATAACCGGCCGTTGTTTAGGTGCTTCTAATTATGATAAGATGCTTATACATATGCCCCTCGTTTCCATCCATCGCCGATAGAACTTGTTGTGCTGATAAGTAAAATAACATCGAAACAAGGGACCATATTATTGATTGAATATTGCAGTTAATACACCTCATCACTTTTATATTACTGGTATATGAAGTGTTTGTAAAGACACTGGCAGGTCACTACAAATTAACCGATACTTTGGCCAATACCGTGCGTCAATATGTCGATCTGAACGAAAGTGCAATCCGAGTGTGGATACTCAGCCTTCTCTACGCATGGTTTCCAGAATAGAATATGCCAAATATGCTAGCCCTTAATCACCTCATTTGAATGGCGCTTGATTATTCAAAGGTTCTTCAGCTGGCCGATCGCCGAGCTCATGGTATACGAACACATCCAAAGTATTTAAACTTACAAAACCGTGCTACTAATGCCATACTCCAAACTCACCTGCGACTTCACATTTCAGAATATGGACATGGAATACGTACACCCCAACTCCTCAACCTCGCTGTTGCTAGTAGCAACTTCAGGATTGGTACTGAAAGTCATATTAATATCCTCTCTATTCGCTGATGAAGTTATTTTGCCCAGGCCCTACATTTATTATTTAACAAATTTGAGCATTCTAATTTGTTGGTCCTCAAATATCTTTTGGTTGTTTTGCCACTGGCCCCTGCGACTCTCCTCTGGCCTCAATATGGCTACAAAGTATTACCGATTGCATATGCTATCTCCTACACTACCTTGGTCTTATCTATTCTTATATACCGTTTGTCTCCGTGGCACCCACTCAGCAAATACCCTGGACCTACCTTAGCAAAGTGTTCAAAATTGTGGAGCCTATATCACAGTCACACAGGAAAATATCATGTTACCGTTCTTAACCTCCATCGCAAATATGGTTCAGTTATTAGAACAGGTTTTTACATATTATCTCATTTTAATTACACAACAGTAGTATCTGACCATGCCTTTTTAACCTAGGCCCAAATGAATTATCAATCACAGAAGTTGATGCCATTCAGCTAGTTCTCGGAACAGTTGGCATGCGTAAAGGGCCCCGTGAGTGAGTTTTTTATACCTTGACTGTAGTCCTGACGACTACGGACAGTTTGGGATGGACGCACGACATCCACTACCAACTACTCTTTGATTGCAATTCGCGATAAGGCGGATCATCTTCAAAGGTGCAAGTACTGGAATAAGGGATTGAGCACGTCAAGCATCAAAGAATATGAGCCTATCCTTAAAATACGTGTCGAACAACTTGTACATCTATTAAAAAAGAAAGCTTTTGAGAACGCGAGGGTTGATATTGCGGAATGGATGTCGTTCTTTGCGTAAGCATACTCTGTTGAGATTGGATTATTTCGCTCAACGTTGTCTCTTAGATTTGATTTCATGTGTGATATGGCGTAAGTCTCATTTTTTCCTCTCTTGATCATAGTTACTCATAGTTTTTTAGATTTGGAGAAGGTTTTCAGTTGATGCGTGATGGAGACTCAAAACAACTGTGGAAGCTAATGAATGATGGACTTTGGCAAGTCTTTTTTCGTTCTTCGTCTGATACACCAATGTATTAACTACCAGTATGTTGTTATTCTTAGAACTCAGTCGTACAGTCAACATGTACCATGGGCACGTTCAATGATCATGAACTTTTCGCCCACAGGGAAACCTCTAGCTAATTTGAGGTCCTTCGCAATTCAGCATGGGAAGAAGCGCCTGGAACGTGGTTCTATAGCTAATACAAGTGATTTAAGCTCACACCTGGTAAGCGGAGCGAAGTACTTAAAAATAAATATAATAACAACTAAATAACGTACAATAGTTGGGTGAAAAAGAGAAAAGCTCTATGAAATCGCTTTCAGCTGAGGACTACATATCCGACGCATTTTTGGTAATTGTTGCTGGGTCGGATACGACAGCCACAATTTTGTCGAGTATATTCTTCCATCTTATTTCTCATCCAAACATCCTTGAAAGGTAGGCGCGGCTCCATTATCAACACAGAGTAATCACAACTGATAACCGTTGTAGGCTGCAGGACGAAGTTGAAGAGTACTATCCAAAGGATGAAGGTGTTCTACCGATGGATGACATGTCCAGACTTGTCGACATGCCTCTTCTGAATGGTGTGATGTAGTTATCTGTGTTTTTATTCTCTTTCAACTGCTATGATCTAAAATGACTCCATCCTAGAAATGAAGCATTGCGGCTTACTCCTGCCGTTCCGACTGGTCTTCAGCGAGATCTTGATGAGAGAAATGTGGGTAAAGTAGTCGGTTCAACGTATGTATTATCATTAATCGCACCATATCTAAGAAATATTACTCACATCGCATATATTAGATATATACCACCAGGAACTTCTGTTTCTATTCCTCCCTTCGCTATTCACAGGGATGATCGCTATTTTAGTCCAGATCCTGACTCTTTCCACCCGGATCGTTGGATAGAAATCGGCTCCTCGATTGAGACGAATCGCGCTGCATTCATCCCCTTTTCGGTTGGGCCTATGAACTGCGTTGGAAAACAGCTTGCCCAGTTGGAGCTGCGTGTCGTGGTGTCATCGCTCGTACGTGAGGTTGAAATGTCATTCCAGGTGGGATGGAACACAAAGGAATGGGAACACGAGTTGGAAGATGAATATGTTTTTAAAAAAGGAAAGGTACCAGTAGTATTGACTTTGAGGAATCGTTCCGTATAATCGCACGCAGATCAGAGCAAGGTCGAATATCGTCACATAATCCACGGAATAGTAAATTGTTCTCGATAGACACTCATAGTTTCGCTCTGTATTTTGCTCCAGTTCCATGCTCCCTTATGCATATGACCACCACTACTTCTAGTTACAGTACTATTAAGTATACTGTAACGCAGTCTTCCTTTCGGCTCCCTACTATTGGGTACCCTGATCTCTCGATTCTAACTTGTTACCTGCCCTTAAAATAAATAAACAAGCCCAGAAGGCTCTTATTTTGAAATGTAAGAACAACTATGAGTCTCGTATTTATTTTTTCTATTCTTCATGTATTTCAGTCTTCTCAAAGTGACCTATCCCCGTGTAATGAAGTTGAGGGCCTTCTACTACTGATCATTGACTAATCAAACTGAAAATGTCTTTTATGTCACTATGTATTTTACCAAATGTCCTTTACCTATAATTAAGATATACCGATCTAAGAAAGAAAAACATCCATAAAAGTACGGCTACCTGTACGAGTATGTAATAACAAGCTTTGCGTATCCAAACTAGAGTTACAATATGGGAGTTCAGGGCTTTCCGTAAGGGAATACTTGGTTGCATTTGGGACTTTTAAGAGGACCATAGAAGTTGTCCAAGTTCTTGTTTAGAGCATCTAATAAAAATCCCTTCGGATTAGGATAAAGTGACCGAACGGTTTGATTTACGAAGTTCGTGTACAACAGGCAGAAGTTGCTAAAATCAGCCGAGGTTGGGTCAAGAACATAATTTCCAGCCCCTTCATTTTTTCCGGGAGCGATGGGATGAGCGACGAAGACTTCATTGATACTGGCACCGATATCGTTAAGTCCAATTGATCTGTTGGAACGGAAGAAACCTTTGGGCATCTGGTTGTTTTGGAAGAAACCACGGGCGGTGGTCATGTCCAATCTGCCATCCGACTTTCGTCCATCAACGAAGAAGAGCAGCGGGAATACAGACTCTGCATATGCAGTGTAATAACGAGGAGAAACAAAAGAGAACTGGGGATTGGTGGCAATGGATTGTTGAATACGCTGCCAACGCAGTTCTGCAGCAGCCGTTATATTATAAAATCCACCTCCGAAGCGATTACTGAAGTCCGTAAACTGCAAAAATCAGCACGAAGTATTTACTAATGTGGTAAGTTTAAACCTACCTGATCGAAAAGGGTTTCGTTAAAGCTATGATTGTCCCCAAAGAAAGCATCGCCACGAGTCATACTAACATCTCCTATGTGTAGCAAAATGATGTCAATATTATTGATAAATTCTTCTGACATTATCCACTGACCTTCAAAAACTCCATGAGTGCTCAGACCTCCAACAATTGCCGGCTTAGGAGGATTGGGCCCAGTTGTGGGAGTCTTCCCACCAATGCTCATTAAGTTGGTAACCAAGTTTCCATCAACCAGCATTGCTGCATAAGTAACGAAGATTGCCAGATCATTTCCCATGTTAAAACCTTAAATTAAGTGGATGTGAACTTCAACATGAATATAATATAAAGTGACGGCTCTTGGTAGCTACCTTGCTGTACAGCATCAATTATTTGACCTGGAGTAGCAACACCTGAACGAGGAAGCCACTGAAGTTATGTCATTATTTAAGGCTAGTTTTCGAGTTTCAGTTACTATACGTACACCATGAGATGCAAGTGCGTTGAGACCGGGACAAGGGCCACGTATGTCGCCCGGCCTTAGAGCCATCCATTGATGCTTCTGGTCATTGACCAACTTGGTAGAAGTATCATTCAGAGGAGGAGGAGGAGACCCAGCGTTCCGTGCTTGCAATCTGGGGAGTATTGCATCGAGTTCTCGCTGAGAAAGATTCGCAAGTGAAGTGTACTGTGGAAACCCAAGCGATGCTGTAGCCAGAGAAACGATGATTGCAAAGGTAAAAAAGAAAGTCATCGCAGTGAAGGAAATATTGATAAACTCATGGTTTCGAGTTCAGTCTCTAAAAATAAGTACAACGGAATAGAACATCTCCGGATTGATTCTCTGCCATGCTCTCTCGAAGATCATTATTAATTGCAATTGGTAGTGTGAAAGTGCCGTACTCGCCAGGCGCATTTATATTCCGTTATCATGAACTGCGCGTACCATCAATGATTAGATAAAAATAAAACCATAATATGACCCAGGGGAGGACTCTGTTGTAGGACTCTGATAGTCTAACTCAGTGACTAATCAATGTACGTGTAGTTATTGCGGTAATCCCTCAATAAGAAGGCATATTTCGACGTTCCTACGGTAAGGTATTGTAGTGCATGCGTTCCGCCTGCACTGCCGAAATCGTTAAATCGTGCATTCGTCGTGTTCCTCATTTCCTTACCACGTTCCCTATATTTTCCCACCACTCCTCGTACCTACTCAAGTTGTCTACGTACATGTTTGCAATACAAGTTAGTTTCCCCCCAACGTTCACTCTAGAAGCTACTTCACTAGGACCCAGGACATGTTAGACGGACGTCTAACAGCTCGCATTTCTTTGACGAGAAACCTTCAAGCAGAAGTCTGACTCTACAGTATGTTTGATATCGAAGCACTGGTCGCCATCCTAATAGTAATACGGTTTAGAAGTTATTTAGGACTTAAGGTGTTTATTCGTCGCTTAGAAATACTACAGGTGTAGAGCATGCTATCCGCCTGCACTGCAGAACTCACTACATCGTGCGTTTTTCGAGTCCTTCATTTCCGTGCCTTATCACATATGTTTTCTCACCACGTACAGTACCTACTAAAATTTGAATTAAGTTGCTGAAGTGCATTCCTGACTACAAGCTAGGACAGTAGTGTCCGCTCGCATTTCTGTGTCGAGAAGAAACCCTCAACTCACTCCTTCTGACACGTGCTTATATACCCTTTGATCTCTGCTTTACTGTACCTTTTCTCTTCTAGGTATTTGTTTCACTTCATTTTAGTATATAAACCTTTGTATCTAGTTTGAGTGGGACAACCTTGGACAGACCCCATACATACCAAATACACACCTTACCTTCTCCCCCCTCTAATGCTCGAATTCTAACACTCTGCCTCATTCTCTATATTTCGTTCTCATTCTCAATCCATTTACTAATTGATTTACCACCTTAGGACAACCCAGGCAGACGGATGTCTTGCCGACTCGCATCTTTGTCTTAGGAACACGCCAGCGCGTATTCCGCCTTACACTCCTCACAGTTGCTCAATAAACGCTGAACAATTGATGAAATCTTCAATAGAAGATTTACTGTAGAGAACCAGTTATATTTGATTGCGGTCCTCCAGTCAGAATAATTGGAACCATAAGGAAGTTCGGATTTTTATCAGATCATTAGCGAAGGTCCGCAGCAGTAATTCAAATGTGAATGGGCATACCAAGGCATACCACCTGTAACATCACAAGCCTGTTAGTCTCGTGCCAAAACGTCCACTTGTGGACAGTCTTGTACAAAACTACCGGTTTTAGCGAGGCAGTGTAAAAATGACAAAAGCACTTGATTTCAAAATGTAGTATATCATTACATAAGCTAAAGATTTATTTACTGGTATCAAACTGGTATGTTGTAGAGGAGGAAGCTGCGCCGGCGTCCTAACAAAGAAATTATGTGCGAGTCGACCGAGACATTCATCTGGTCGGGGGTGTCCTAAGGTAGTAAATCAATTAGTAAGAGAATAGAAAGAGAGAAAACAAAATAGAGTAAGATTGAGAGTGAGAAGCTTTGAATCAAATCATGAGAGGGGAATAGAAAACTGGATTGTTAGGAACTAGATACAGAGGTTTATATACTGAAAATAAAATAAAACAAATAGCTAAAGAAAAAAGGTACATTAAAACGGAGATAAAAGGAGGTCTAGAGGGGAGGAGGCGGAGAACATGAGAGAGCGGAAGAAAATACGCGTCCCGTGTCGAGCGCGTGGCTTACATAATGTGACAAAAGCCGATGTCACACTAAGTGTAACACGGGAGTTTTGGCACACGAGAGAAAAGAACGGTTTTAACGAATATAGGATTCATTGAGCCAGTACAGTTCTACTCGTAAGTCTTATATACTTTTACTGTAGCCCGGGGATCGGGAAGTACTATAGTAGGAGGCCGTAGGTGAAGGTGAAATAGTATAGCTAATGAATGTAATAGGCCGAAGGCCAAAGGTAAGCCGATATCTAAACGACGCCTGGAGAGAAAGGAGAGTAGGAGGTAAGTAAAAGTAGTAACGACTGTAAGGTAGCGTGAGGAAGCGAGAGATGAAGAGGAGTTGAGAGATAAGGGGAGAATAACGAGCGTGATACTTCGAGCGTAGTCACGGTGCGTTACACATAAGCACGCATCAAAGGAAGTGAGTCGAGATCGTAAATATACGTGTTTTGTAGCGCAGGCGGATCGCCTGCTCTACAATGTCACAAATCTAGGCCGTCAAGGGAGAAGTTTAACGCGCAAGCTTCGGGTGAGCACAACTCGAGCGGACCGCACAAACTGAAAACACTACCATACATACCATTTAGCATACCTTGTCGCCGTAAGGCTCCTACAGGTACTCTGCAGCCTAAAAACCACTGTGACGCCGCTGTATCGTGAAAGCAGTGGCCTCAGCTTCGTGGGGTCGTTCTTCTAGAAACCATGGATAGAATTGTAGCCTTAAGTCTTCTTTAATTGATCCAATCCAAAATCTGTTGAGAGGTAAGGTACCGAGAGTCGAGACAGCAGAGGATGATACTAAGCAGAATTCACCATTACTGCAGGCCTTTTTGGATTCTTAAACAATAATATTAATAGCTGCTTTTGTGATATTGAGATGGCTCCTCTTGATAGCGGAGTGGTTGACGAGCATCAAGAGTGGGTTGGAAATTTATAATAGCTTTGGATGCGGTTATTTGTTGACCTAAATCCAATTATTTTGAGGGAAATAACAGCTATAGTAAGTTTGTCCTGGGTATTCCGTTTGCGTCCCATGATAAATTCAAGTTGAATGAGCAATGCGCATGAAGGTAATAGCTGATAATAGATGCGAGACTATCAGCCGCTGAAGCCTGGCCATCATTCCACTCGCTTATAAAGTCACGGATTGTGATATGTGACAACTCATGATTATTCCGGCAACCAAATCTCTGATACTGTATCTATCGGTGATGGGCATTCAAATTGTTTTAATGTTTGAAGTAAGCTTACTTGTACGAAATTCATTAGGGACTGAGCAGCAAAAATATTTGGCTTGCATACCACTTGCATAGGCCGTCAACAGCAATTATTTTCTGAATCGATTCAGATTTCTATATAAGTTTCCTGAAGGCTGAATGGGTTGTGGAATGAGGAAAGGTATCTTAGCCCCAGGCTCCTAAAAGCATCCCCTCGACTCGCGCATGCAATACAAGATTACATAAGGAAGGGGTTGATGTAAACATTCGTAAACTCAACTCTACCCTTCCTAACGCTTGTGAGGGGCTGCCAAATTGTCCGTGCCCGAGATGTCCGTCGTCACAAGGTGTGACTTTTCGATAATCTTACTCAGCATGGCAACGACGCGGCAACAAAATAGGATCACTCCGGCTAGATAGTATTAATTCTCAACGGTAGGAACAGTGTACATGCTTTAAATCATCATCCAGGTTGTGGTATGCATATACAGTAATGTCAGGAATGTACTGCCATTTTGATTTCTGCTTCATTGGATAAGTTATTCATGTCTCAAGTAATAGCCTATCCTCTCCTGTCATCACCACTTTCTTCTACTACTGTAAGTTTTCTCTGGTTTCTCTGTTGTGGTTTTTTTTGAAGTGAAAATTGGCATCCTTATTGCCACTGTGCCAGTAAAAGCAGTGATTTCTCCAGCATATATTGGCTCCATGATGTGGTGGCTCCAGTACGATGCTTTGTTGGCAGCAGTGGTAGGACACTTGGAGAGCATTTCAAAGATTGCATCACTGTATAACTATAAGTATTGGGCAAACAAGTGCATTTGCATATCATCAGCTAGATGTACTTAGGACAAACTTAGGATGTCAATTAGAAAGGTGTTGAGTATTATTCCTTTGCTGTTTGATGTGTTGATATATTAAGTAAGTAGCTGAGAGTGTGAAGCATGCTCTATTTATCCAACAACAGAAATTGTATACTCAATGTATGCTCCTTCATTGAACATTGTACAGTAGTACTATCTAGCCGGAGTGATCCTATTTTGTTGCCGCGTCGTTGCCATGCTGAGTAAGATTATCGAAAAGTCACACCT
>JASFCY010000357.1:0-11199 GCA_036940585.1 Cyathus olla
GGCATCGTACCCAAGATGGCCATCCGTTTCGCCAGTTTCGAGACATACAAAGGCTGGCTCGCTGACAAGGAGACTGGAAAGACGGCCGTTGGTAGCATCTTCCTCGGTACGCAAAAATCACCTGCCTCTCGTGCGGGGCCGAACTAAATCTAACCACGCGACCCTTCTCCACAGCTGGTCTCGGGGCTGGAACGACAGAAGCTGTCGCGGTAGTGACGCCTATGGAGGTCGTCAAAATCCGTCTACAGGCGCAGCAGCATTCTCTGGCAGATCCATTGGAAGCGCCTCGGTACCGCAATGCGGGCCATGCTGTGTATACGATTATCCGAGAAGAGGGTGTTGCGACGCTTTATCGCGGTGTGTCGTTGACTGCTTTACGACAAGCTACCAATCAGGGTGTGTAGATAGGGTTTTTCTGTGCTGATGATGTAGCTGATGACAGTTTTTGACTAGGTGCCAACTTTACTGCATATCAGGAAATTAAGAAAGTCGCGCATAAATTCCAGCCTGACCTCATCGATTTACCTTCCTACCAGCACATGATTATTGGGTTAATATCTGGTGCTATGGGGCCCTTCTCAAATGCTCCTATCGATACCATTAAGACACGTACGTCCCCAAGTCCCTCTCCTAGCTCTTCTCTTCTGACGCGTCTTTCAATATCCAGGTCTGCAAAAAGCCACTGCAATCCCCGGACAAAGTGCGTTCCAGCGCATCGCTGCCATTGCAAAAGATATGTGGAAGACAGAAGGTGTGCGGTCGTTCTACAAGGGTATCACCCCGCGTGTGTTGCGCGTTGCACCGGGCCAGGCTATCGTGTTCGCCGTGTACGAGCGAGTGCGTGGTATTATTGAGAATGTTAAGCCGAGGATACAGGAGGATGATGGATACGCTGAGTAGACGTTCATTTTCTTTACTTTTTTGTTGCGGATGTAGGTAATGGGAATATCGGAGGAGGAGAGACGGTATAGATACTGGTTACCCTTTCGGCATTTAGCATATTGTTTTTTATATCATCTAGCATACTACGTTTAACTTTTATCAATGTACGAGTATATTGTGCACATACTTCATTATCAACCTTTTTATTTGAAGATGAGGCCGCGTACTTTGTAAGCGTCAAGTATCGGTTATCATAGCTTGATGACTAGAGACGACTTTGTGTGACTCTGATCCTCTCTGATCGCGCTCGCGGTTTGCAATTGTTCCCTTGCAAGTATAACTTACCTTCAATCGTATGTAAATTTCAGTTACTTATCTTGCGCCTCCCACGTTTGTTCCTCAGACCAAGGACTATCGATTATACCGTGTACCGTTACCCTTGGCCATTCACCATATCTGTGGGCTTTGCTTGACGTATACTTGAAATCGGTAAGTCCGCTTTCATCGAGGCTTCGATGAAGAGCAACTGAAGAATATGCGTGGTTCGATTAGATACATACCGTACTCTAAGGCATCTTATCGTTATTATTTGGAAATCAATATATCATTCCTAGTCTATTCAATATGTCGACAGCAAAGAAAGTCGTTTTGGTCCTCCATGGGTGCGTTTTTGTTTTGTTAAGCTATTGGCTCTATGTGTATTAAAGATGTTAGAGCAGATATTCACAAAATGCTGCCATCTTCAGCAAGAGGGTGCGTTTACCTACTTTCGCCTTCATGAGGACGGATTCTTAGCGTTTCGTTCCGTGCAGCTTGGAGCACTACGGAAAGAGGCAAAAGATATCGAAATGGGTACGCTACTCTCCACAATTTACTAAATTCATCTCGACTCACCTCCGGGTCCTCTCTAGTATTCGTTGATGCACCCCATATCCTTGAACCTGCAGACCTAGTATTCGCCACCCCAGGCAACGTAGCGCCACAGCTTGATGCCTCCGAGGCAACACCCACCACACAAGACCCCGCGCTCACTCCTCGGGCTTGGTGGAAGCAAAACCCGGAGAGGACACAGTTTTATGGAATGGAGGAATCCATCAATACTATCAAGAATGTACTGAAGGAGAGGAAATTTGACGTGAGTCAACGATGCTTTTCACCTTATCTTGGTTTGTTGCAGATTATCTGATCATCAGCCTCTTGTGTAGGGTGTTCTGGGGTTTAGGTGAGTTGTCTACACCGTTGGTAATGAGTTTTTATTAACTATATGTTGTCAGTCAAGGTGCAGCTTTTGCAGCACTAGTGTCGGCGTTGGTACGTATATCGTCGTGGCGACTTATTTTTGTCTGAAACCGCAATAGCTTGAACGACCGGATTACTATCCTTCTTTCCTCATTGATGGGAAACCCTCACACCCCCCTTTGTGAGTTTCTACACGACATCTTTATCATCTTTATCCTGTAACTCACTTGTCAAACAGCGAATTCTGTATATCAGTTTCTGGATTCCTTCCCCGCGATCCCGAGTGGGCACCCCTCTTTTCACCTTCGTATTCCACCCCCACTCTTCACATAGTTGGAAAGACGGATGTCGTCGTTACAGAGGAGCGCGCGCGAATGCTAGTGGGTGTTTCTGCGAATGCGCGTGTGGTAGAGCACGAAGGGGGTAAGTCCCATTCTATCCGCTGTCTTCTTCCGCGTATGCGAAGATTAGCAATTTACATCGGGTTTTCATTCGTTTTAGGGCACTTTGTTCCCTCAAAGGGTAACTGGCGTAAATTCATTGCTGGTTACATGCGAGACCATACTACGCAGAGCCCGGCGCCTCTGATGGCTGGGTCGCTGCCTGCTTCGGGAACTGCTACCCCCATTGAGGGCGTCTCAGAGCCCGCCATCAAGTTGTGATGAGGTGTTCATGTTTCTAGAGACATTTGCATTGTTCACAAGACTACATAGACGTCGACATCATGCATGACAACAATAGAGATAATAGAATGTATGTTGCATTCTCCGATTTCTATACATCTTAACTAGAAGTGGGGAATTCAGTAGGTCAATGCAGGGTTGAAAGTAAACCTCGAGTTTGTCAAATATGGAAAAGCCCTTCAGAACCTTGCTCTGGAAGGTTAGTTCATCTACGAATGGCGTAAAGTCACGATTGTTTGATCAACCACGATTCGGATTGATTCTATCGACGACTTGGAAGTTGGAACGGCATGTTCGTTGACGTGTGGCTGCCGAATTGGATACACATGATGGAATCGAGCCCATCGATCCTCCTTCATTGTGGTCATTCTATTCTTCAGTACCATGTTCCATTGCCGCTTTCTCGCGCAGCCCGTGTGCTGTTGCGAATAATCGACAGTGCAAGCTGTAAGGTCCAGGCGTGAGAGCGAAGACCACGGAAGCACTGGTCTGGGGATCAACCAGGATCAATCCCGGGAAAGGATACATGGCCATAACTGAGTCTGTCGGCATCATTCTCAGGCAAACTCTAGCCGCCTACAATGTGCGCAGGAAATATGCTTCTTGCGGCAATGCCTTCTATGATCTTCTGAGGTGTAAGCATCAGACGGGCACATGATGCTAGATGTTGACTATTGATATTTGAAGGGAGGCCCAGGCGTGCATCAAAAGGCGACTTCCTGCAGATAACAAGACATAGAAAGTTAGAATACGTGTGATATTGGTGACTGGATTGTCGTAGAAGATGAAATGGTAAACTATATAGATTACACGCTGCTCTGAGCCATGCTGATATCGCTCTGATGCCACTCAATGTGATGGCTCGAATCAGCGTGTACAATGATATCAACAAGTTGAATCAGGATGGACGAGCTGATATGCACAATGCATTGGATATTTACAGACGTCGCTGGCAACTCAGAGTCACAGTTAGTCCTACAATCGGCGGAAGATCTATTGCCGTCGAGAAAGATCGATTTTTCGAGAGAGTAATCACATTTGTGACAGTATTGTCACGTCACGCGCATGTCCCGAATCAATAAGCATACACAAAGGACAGAGGAAAGATTATTGCGAACAGGTCCAGTCTTTCTTCTACACCTTCCTTCCACCCGAATCCTTTCCTGCTGCCCATCGCCCGTCAGTGGTCTCCCTGGAACGCGTAGATTATTTCAAAATGGCTACTTGGGCGCCTCAACAAGCGGGTTTGCAGGAAATCCTGCAGACTCTTCATGATTCAACCGACATGAACACTACGGTTCAACGAAACATAACGCAGGTAAGTCTCTAGTCTGCACCCGAACTCTATCGAGCCCGCCATTTATGATTTTTGCCGTTGTGGTTTAGAAACTCAATCAATTCACGCGTGCACCGGAGTATATCGCCTATTTGGCCTACATCCTCAGTTCCATGCCACAGGAAGAGGATCGCATAAGGACGATTGCTGGATATCTTCTCAAGAACAACTCGCGTCTAATTCTCCAATCTCCCCCACATGTCGTCGAATACGTCAAGCAAGCAGTTTTGCAAGCATTTAATAATGAATCCATCATGATTCGAAATGCTGCTAGCCAGGATATAGTAGCTTTCCTTGGTGTTCTTGAGCCGAAGAATTGGCCAGAGTGTTTGCAGCAACTCGTAAATGCCCTGGATTCTCCCGATCTCGACAGACAGGAGGTGAGTAGCGCCACTCTTGATATCGACTGCATTTAACAGCACACTGTTATCTGTCATTTGCGGTTTATCGAATGTTTTTCTTTTTTGGACACTTGTGTGCGATCTTCAAAAGAGCTCGCCACCGAATCACGCTCTATTTTTTCCAACTTCTTATATTCAACCCTTTTACCTCGATCCCGCCTTTACCCGCATCGGTGACTAACGTACGTTTTACAGGCCGCGTTTAACGCGTTGGAAAAGGCTTGCGAGGATTACCCGCGCAAGATGGATGTCGAAATTAACGGAACGCGACCTCTCGACTTCATGATTCCGAAGTTTTTGATGCTCTCTGAACATCCTTCCGCGAAGATGCGCTCCCACGCTGTAGCGTGTCTCTCGTACTTCGTACCCATCAATTGCCAATCCCTCTTCGTTCATATCGATAACTTCATCGCCTGCTTATTCAAACGCGCCTCCGATGACGACCCCGGCGTCCGCAGACACGTCTGTCAGGCGTTGGTCCTTCTCCTGGCAGCTCGCCCCGAGAAGCTCATGCCGGAAATGTCCAATGTGGCGGAATACATGCTTTACTCCACCAAGGACAAGAACGAAAACGTAGCCCTCGAAGCCTGCGAGTTCTGGCTCACATTCGCTGAGGACGCCGATCTTGCTCCTTATTTACATCCCTTGCTCAATAAGGTTGCGCCTGTTCTGTTGGACTGTATGGTCTATGGAGAGGATGATCTCCTCTGGCTGGAAGGAGACGCTGAGGATGCAGCCGTTCCTGATAAAGAGACGGACATTAAGCCCCGTTTTTATGGTGGAAAGTCCCACGGCCTCGAACGAGGAGATGACCAAACAGAGGGATCCGAACCTCCCAAGGCTCGCGTTGGTGCCTATGGCGCGGAGACAATTGACTCTGACGAGGAGGATGATTACGATCTTGATGACGACGACTTTGCTGACGAGATGTCGACGGAATGGAATCTGCGAAAATGCGCAGCGGCTGCACTGGATGTACTGGCAGTTAGGTTCAGTGGTGATCTGCTGAACGTTCTCTTGGGTCCTTTGAAAGATAAGCTGTGGAGCAATGACTGGTTACAGAGGGAGAGTGGAATTCTCGCTTTGGGTGCCATGGCTGAAGGTTCGTTGTTTAAAAGTCTCTTTTCTGCCTTATCAATATAACTGACGATGTGATCCGCTTTATTCTCAGGATGCATCGAGGCAATCGAACCTCATCTTCCTACCCTTATTCCGTACTTAATTAATACTCTCAGTGATCCCAAGGTATGTCAACCCAGGTGGAATAGACAACAGTGGCTGACTTATTCATCTTTTAGCCTCTTGTACGTTCAATTACATGTTGGACTCTTGGCCGCTACGCTAGTTGGTGCGTGCAACCTATTTCTGAGGAACACAAGAACCTCTATTTCATTCCCACAATGGAAGGAGTACGTAGTTTCATTTATTCTCCTAATCCCCGTTATATTAAATACTTCGCACCTCTAGCTTCTCCGCATGGTCTTGGATAATAATAAGCGCGTGCAGGAGGCTGGCTGCAGTGCTTTTGCCACCTTGGAAGAAGACGCCGGTCAAGAACTTGCTCCTTATCTTGAACCGGTTCTCCGGAACCTTGTATTTGCTTTCGACAAATACCAGCACAAGAACATGTTAATCCTACTTGATGCCGTCGGTACCCTCGCGGATGCTGTTGGAAGGGCTCTACAGAACCCGGCCTACGTCGAGATCCTTATGCCACCGCTTACTCACCGGTGGGCTAAGCTAAAGGATGATGATGAAGACTTGATTCCATTGCTCGAGGTAAGTTTTCCGGATCTCAATAGTTGTGATCTTACTGACTTTCGTGATAAGTGTTTGGCTTCCGTGACGATAGCCATGGGTCCGGCTTTCCTTCCCTATGCTGGTCCTGTCTTTGAACGATGCAACAACATTATTCACAAGGCCCTTTTGCAGTATCAAGCATATCAGCAGAACCCAGATCTCGATGAACCCGATAGGTCCTTCCTCGTTGTGGCACTTGATCTCCTCTCTGGTTTGACTCAGGGCCTCGGAATGGGCCTCGAGCCGCTGATCACCTCCAGCCAACCCAACCTTTTGTCATTGTTGACTGTCTGCCTGAAACACCCTCATGCTCCAGTTAGGCAATCTGCATATGCACTTGTCGGAGATATGGCTATGGGTTGCTTTGTTCTTCTTCGTCCTCACATGCCTGGCATTATGCCAGAGCTGATCCAGCAACTTGATCCTGAGCCCAAGTTTGAGTTCGTTAGTGCTTCCAACAATGCTGCCTGGTCGGTTGGTGAAGTTGCATTGCGATATGGACGAGGTGAGAACTTTTTGATCACTGATCCTTGTCTGTAATCGTTACTAACTTTTTTAACGTAGATGATCCTGAATTCGCTCAGTGGGTTAACCTCTTGATCGCGAGGCTAATTCCCATCCTCTTGCATCCTAAGGCACCACGAAGTCTTCACGAAAATGCTGCGGTTTCGATTGGCCGCATCGGTCTGATGCATCCTGGCCTTGTTGCGCCACACCTTCCTGAGTTTGCACAGGCTTGGTGTCAGGCCCTCTATGAAATTCGTGATAACGAAGAAAAGGATTCCGCATTCCGTGGACTCTGCACCCTCGTGCAGACAAACCCTGCTGGCATTGCCAAGGTACGTTAAAGCATCTTACTCATTTTAAGCTCTCGCTGAGGTCACTTTCAGAGCTTGTTGTGGTTCTGCAACTCCATAGTCCGGTGGACTCATCCTTCTCAGGAGCTGAACGGTATGTTCCAGGCTCTGTTGAGTGGCTTCAAAGCACACGACGAAGCTGGATGGGCTCTTCAAGTTGCATCGTTCCCTCCAGCAATCGCGGAACGTCTAAAGACTCGTTATGGCGTGTAAAAACCTTTGCACACCGCAACATCTCAAAGCGAAAGGACTTTTGTTTTAGCAACAAAATGGCTGTGTCTTAATATCTTGTACTCCTTTGCGCTATCAACTCCATTCCTTAACTCTCTTTTCCTGTCTCGTGTCCTCCATCGTCTCCCATCTCTCGGATCTTTAGTAGCAGTAGTCATTCTTCTTCCCCCATAAACTGTGTCGATAGCCTTTTGCATTGGTTTTCTTTTTCTTCCGACTACTTGCAGAGCATTAAACATAATTCATTGTGCTTTGCATTTATAGTCTCGTCATCTCCCATTTGACCATTTTTTACGTAGCATTAGTATTTAGTAGTTACAAGTAGTCAGTAGTGTAGTCATTAGCCTCATCAGTAGATACAATTTCTCATTTAGTTTCAAGTGTATACAGAGCTTACCAGTCCTAGTCGAAAAAGTGTTTCAAATTTGTAGTGTAGTCTTACTAGTGGAAAGGCCTTCGGATATTCTGTATCCGCCACCCTCATTCATAATGCCACATATTTGCCCACATATTCGAACGCGCAAGTGTTTATAAGTAATGGTAGCGGGAATATAGATAATTACATTAGAAGCGCTTGCTATTAGAATATAATCCCCCGAAACCACCTGAATTACCACCACGGCCCATACCCATACCTCCCCCAAGACCCCCGAAGTTGCCACCGCCATATCCTCTTCTACGTATCCACTCCTTGTACCCGTAGTAACCCCCGGCACAAACAGCACCCAAAGCAACGAGACGGAAGAGATAGCCGAAGAAGGATGTTCCTTGCTGTGTTGATTCACCGCCTTTCCAGATGCTCTTTTTAGTAGGCTTTAGCTTGTCTCTTGGAGCATCTGGTGACGAAAGGATGGCGGATGATGTTTGTACGGAGATGATGCTATAACACAGGTTAGCGGTTGTGGGTGTATGTTGTGGGGAAAGGCTACTTACTCGTGAGCATCAGCTACGTCGCCTGTCATAGCAGAGAATCCGAGGAAAGGGTTGTCTGGTAAAGTGATATTATCTATCCGGAAACAATCCGACCAGTCGTCCCCTAATAACAACGAATGAGAAATCACAATAATATCGACAGAAAAAGAAGGGCTCTTACAAGCTTTGTATTGGACTTTTACATCCAAGAATTGATGCTTCAGGTATGTCACCTTCAGCTTGGTGGCCACATTCGTGCGGCGCACATTGGCCTGTAGGTAGTTGTTAGAAATTGTTACTGCCAAGAGCTAGGGAATATCGCACAGTGCATGCAGCCAAGATCTGCCCCTCACCATCGTTTCCAAAGTCGTAATGGGTCTTGGAATCACCAAGCATTGCACTAATGCGGGGGAATGAGTAGGAATGGCGGGAGTTGGCGTATCTATTGACATAGATTTAGGAAAGGTGTATACAGTGCTAAAAGTTAACACGTACGTATCAACGAATACTCCAAGCCCATTGAAGAAATCTGCAGGGAATGAATGTAAGAGAAGGGGAAATGCTGTGGATGTGATTCTGCGTACCTCGGTTTCCATATACAGGTCCAGGTTGAATTCGCTCCGTTGTTAGCCACATAGCAAGTCCATCTCCATATAAATGGGAGGATTCCCCAGAAATCTGGTTATATTAAATGAGCGGACAACTTTGGAAATGGTTACTCGACAACGTACCTTGAACTCCACTTCAACAACCCAATTGGCTGCGGTAAGAGCTAACCGGGACCATAACCATCCCTAGAGTGATGTTAGTCGCTGCGTCTAATTGTAGAGCAGAGTTTAAAGCTACCATTTGTGACGGTTGCGGCCTCGTCAGACGGACATGCTTGTTGGTGTTCTGCCAAGAATGAATAAGACGTGCACAGGTCCAGCGTGCCCTTGATACGTACCACATAAGAATCAGCTCCGAAATCCCACCACCTAAAACGTTCTCTGTAAGGGGATGGAGAATACTAAGCAATGAACTTGTACGCACCGATTTTGTAAGTCAACATCTATATACGGCGCGTGAAGTGAATGTGTTCGTAGGTTAACAGTCTATTCAGAACAAGATGTAAGCTGCAGTGTAGAATTTTACAACGCATAGAACAGGAGCAATAGCAGCAACATCGTTCCTCTCTTCGCTAGGTCACTTTTGCGTGATGTAATCTCCAGCAAGAGCTGTCACCCGCCGCTTCCTCTCCTTCTGCCGTGTCATAACAAAGAAAGATAGCAAGCACTTACTCGTTCAATCGTATTGTCTCCAAACTTGTTGTCTCCGGCAGCACGCGCAAAACCAGCCAACAAGCTCGTCGCCAGGAGGAGAATAGAAAGCGCGCTCTGCAGGCGTGAAAACATGGTATATTGTGGCGAAGTTAACGCCCTCTTGAATAGGAGGTAGGCGTTATTGCTAAGAATGCAACAAGCGGAAGGAAGAAGAACGGCCGGAATACAATCGCGGATGAAGTGTCTTGAGAGCGTCGCTGGCAACGTCCTCTGTGATTTCTGATCCACACGTATATCATCACGTGCTCTTTATACCCTTCGGCATTCTGCAGCTTTTGTAACTTGTACAGCGCTACTATCAAGCTCCCTTCAAGCTATACTTGTCAATCAGTTATTTGGCAGCTATAGCTAGATATGAACGGTAAACTTAGAACTGCGGACCCATGCGCCATCTTCGTAGGGTTGATAATTCTATCAAAATGCTCTCTGCATCGTTATCTCTGGCAGCCTGTTTCCCTCTTGTATCATGTCGCGGGACCCCCTTCCAGTACCCTGGCTTCCATGCGTGGAGTCAGCCAGGCCATTGATTTATCTTTCTTCCCTCAGCGGGCCTTCAATATGCAATCTGTTGAGTCTTAACCGTCTCATCCTCAATTTGTGCCGAGCACTTCTTCCGAATGCTGTGCTTTCTAAGAATTCTATAAGCAGTCGTATCCATGCATTACTGCAATTGTAAAACGGTGTGCCCCTTATCTATCATTGTGCTTGGTTCTTTTCCTAAGTTGTTACCCTCTTTTCGGCGTGTTTGGACTAATTTCTGTTAAAGATAAGTGATTAAAGAGACTCAGGAATAGATGATGAATATCTCAGCGATACAGCAATTACATTGTCATATTCCAGGTTGCCTCATGCAGGTATCCTTACTTGTGTTGACTTGTCCTGATGGATCACATGGAGCCCGATTGCGACATCGTGTGTTATTATAAACGCTCAATAAGATTGGTGCTGTAAAGGAGTATTATATATAAAGGTTTGATAAAGGCATTTACGGTTCAATTTGACCCCCCAGTAACTTACACCACCTCAACAAAGATGCCTATAGCTTTTGAAGAACCCGAGTAAGTCCTCGTTATTTCTTTTTCCGTGCCAAGTATTTAATATAACTTCATGGGCGTAGCTACAAGCCTGAGTCCCTCACTCGCGTTGTATTCCATAGTAAGTTTTTAAATTTTCTATCGTTGTGGCACGAAGCTTACAATCTACTTTCTAGTTGAAAGTGCCAATGGACTAGACGAAGTCTTCAAAGATATGCCAAAAACTCTTGCCGCATATGTTACTGTTGAAAGTCCGGAGATTTCAAGCGATAAATATGATTTAACTTCCTCTGGCTATTCGAATGACAGGTCTCAACCTACGTGGAATGATAATTTACAAGCGTGCGTTCATTTCTCATATAATTGTAACTACTGATATTCATACTAGTGGTATGGAAATAGAATGAGACTAAGACTCGATGCCCCGATTACATTTTCCTTGAATCACCTTTACCCCCGTTCTGCAACGCGGCCATTTAAAAAACAACGAAACGTTTCCCTC
>JASFCY010000358.1:0-11185 GCA_036940585.1 Cyathus olla
TTCCGCCTAACCAAAACAATTCCAAGTGCTCCCTTTGGCTGCAGCATATCCTGCAGAGTATCCCAAGCTGATTTCGATGTTTCGGCACTGGCAACATATACCAACATTGAGTCAGCAATGCGCAGTCGAATTGCTGACAAAGCGGTGCAGTCCTTCCTTTTTTGGGTGGCTTCATCTTCCAATGGTGTGGATTTCCCTTCCACCAAATCGATGTATCCCCATTTGGTAAGTATGTTGATCATTTTGATCTGCCAAACGGGATAATTCTCCAGACCCCTCAAAGGGTCAATGCGATAGACATTTGATGAAGCGGTGACTGATGTCACATTCTCTTGAGCCAACATTGTGAATTCAGAGTGCAAGATGTTATAAAATTAAGAGTGTGAGAAGGGAAGCAGAGGGCGGAAATAAACGACGAGAGTTAGATACGAGGGCTGGGACCCATAACCTGATGAAATAAAACTTGTAAATTACTTGTATGCTACTCGTTCTCTCTCGAGGGCTTTATATACATGTAAACTATGTATCTAGAAATTTCTACTTATTTCCTACAGTATTCTACTTTGTGTAATCCAAGACAAAGTCAACGCATTCTAGTATTTACTAGAGAGCACAGCGTCAGCTTGGCTTACTAAGCAATTCCCAAGCGCACATGGCAGAGTTGCATCATCACACAACAATACCTAAACACTAAGTATTCTTTAGACTTATAAGTGTAGAGTGGAAGTAATCAAGGCCTGTCATGCAGAGAACCCTCAGCTATGGGGCCAAATCAAGCATATTCATGACTTGTTAATGGCTGACAGGGTGAGCTCGAAAAACTGAAGTGGAAGGCATCAGCACTAGATAGAAAGTTGTTAGGCGAAAAATAAAGATATGGAGGGACGATGCCATTTCTAACTTGTTCAAGGACATAGAGCAGTATGGCACTGGAATAGTATCAAATGCTGGGAATGTTCCTTGTATTAGAGAGCATGGTGCATCTGCCTCAGTAATGAAGAAGGATGCATTGTGTGTGTCAGGACTTCCATCAAATTTTTACAATGATGTTTGGTATCACTCCCTTCCCAAAGGCAAGAAAGCTGCAATTTGTGCTTGTCCTCTGGAACCATTTCCTGATATGGTATATTAATATCCCTAGTCTACGCATTGAGGTCTCTGACAGTGCTTGCAGTCGGTGTTGAGGAACTGATCATCGAAATTTATCAAGCTCTAGTTATATTATGTAGTCCTTTAAATACTAGCTTTACTTTCTATATCATGCACAGTTCCTCATACTACTATGAATAAAGTCTATAGTCACCCAATTCTTCTTGTAGTCACCAAGGAATGGGAACTCAGTGTTCATCTGAACAGAATGTTAGATAAGTGGCTGAAGACTTATGTTGGGAACATACCGCATTAATGGCAAGTTCAAGTTGTTCTTTTGGCTGTTTATTGAAAGACTGACCCTTAGTCATATGTATAGATATGCATTGCTTGGCGAATTTCTGTTCCTTCATGTGAAATCCTTTCTGGGACAATTGTAAGTCTTACATACCTGCACGTTCTTGTAATCATCTTTATTCCAGCACAGAGTTAACTCTAGTGAATAACCACCTCTCCCTGGCTGTCCAAGCTTACTGTGAGGTTTTGGAACTAGTTTTGACCTCATGCAGAGCTGCTGCTTTAGCCTCCCAGGTTGAACAGGCTGTAGTTCCAACAGCCATTCTTTAAGGAGGGTTAAGATGTTAAGGAATTCGGGTGTTGAATATAGATCGAAAGTCCTATCCAAGCTCAGAGGTTGGGGGTGATGTGAACTCATGTTTGAAATGTTCCCTCTGATTTGTATAGCTTAAATAATGTAAGCTCTTTGATCTATCCTGTCATCCAAAATTGACAACTAATGTTGTTTGGTTTGTTGTAATTACAATGAAACCAATCTTCCATTGTTCCAGAAAAGTTGGTTTGTTTTATACTGTCATTGCCATGGACTGCCCTTATACTACATATCGATGACAAGTATAAAACCTCATCACCTACACTTCTCGCTTCGTTCAACAGAGTAACCGCAACTTGTAAAGTATCAGTGCATTCTCTGTATTATGTTGAATTTACTGATGACTTGTATCTTAGGAAATGCCTCATATCAACAAGGAAAAGAAACTTACCATTTGCTTCTGCAAGAGATGCAATGGATTGACAATGATGAAGGCCCAGGCTGAAGCACACGAGAAAGAAATCAAAGCTGAAGAGAACCTTCAAAAACTTGAAGATACAGTAATTTCTCTTATCCTTCAGGACACCCACCCATCTTTGCTGCATACCACTAAGCCTGCTGACCATTCTCCTCTTTCTCAAAAGGAGCAATATGCACAGGGAATCCATAATGACCCGCTGAAATATGACCACAGTCTAGTAATCTGTCACAGTAGTGTCAACTACGTACTTTATGAATGGCTGGATGACAGGACCATTAACCCTGCCATACTGAAGAGTGATATCAGGTTTCTCTCTCGGAACGAGGCACGCATATTTCTTGGGGATCAAGAATCTTGGTTGCGAAATCTGTTGGTCAGACTCTCTCTCCTGCCAACTGCTGGAGATATCGCCAATGATATGTACAAGTGTTCAATTGTGGAGCAAGTACAGAAGATACTGGATGAACTTCATATGCATACTCAACAATGGGATAAGTTGAGCAGTGAACTTCCTCATGGAAACACCTATGATACAAGTGAGTGCTATTCCATAGCATTGTTTACCATGTTAACTAAGTAAATCTTGTAACTAGGTCGTCATTTCAACCACCCTCTGAAACATAGCCATCCAATCATTGTGGTCTCCCTCTTCCTGACTGTGGTTGTCAGTGTTGTTGCAAATGCTGCACAGCCTATATGCAATTTCATTCTACGTATGATTAAGCTACTACTTCATGGTGTTCTCTCTTCTGATCAGAAGTTGCTATTGGATTCTATTCCTAATGATGTGTGAACAGTGAGGAAGATATTCAAACTAGATCCTAAGACAACTACTTATGCAACATGTGCTGTCTGCTCTTCGATTTATTCCCCTCTTGGTCCAGAGAAGAATAAATACCCTTCTTGCTGCTCTTTCAAATGCCTCTCCAGTGATGAACCATGTGGATCACAGCTAATAAAGCTTGCTGTTCGAGATGGCATAACTGTTAAAGTCCCTGCTCGGCCATATGTGATGCAGGACTTCACTGCTTTTGTGGGAGCATTATACTCGCGACCTGGTATTGAAGAATTAATCAATTGCACAAAGCAAGCTGTGTCGACTGACAGTATTTATGATATCAATGAGTCCATTGCAATTTGTCAGTTTGTAGGAGCCGATGGAAAGCTCTTTATAGATTCAAATGATGAAATCCATACCCTTTGGAGCATAAGCTATGATGCTTTCAATCCATATCACAATAAGGCTGCAGGAAAATTGGTGTCAGTTGGATCCTTGGCACTTGTATGTCTTAGTCTACCACCAAGCATTCATTATCAACCAGAGAACATATACCTAGCTGGGTTGATACCAGGTTCTCGCCAGCCATCACTAGACATGCTTGAATCCTTTCCTCTCTCCTCTAATAGATATATTCCACCAGAGCTATTACCACAGGACTTGGTATAGCTGTACATGTCAGCATCCCAATGGGGTACATGGGTGAGAGGCTATCATCCCTGCAGTATGTGATCTACCAGGATCTCGCAAACTGACAGGGTGCGCATCACATTCTGCAACGAGATTCTGTTCACTATGTTATCTTAAGAAGCCCAATATAAATAATATCGACTATTCTTCCACTGGCTGGATACCTGTCACTTTTGACGAACATCTAAAAGCAGCTATTGAGTGGCGAGATGCTCCTAACAAAATGCAAAGGAAGAAAATCTTCAAGAAAAATGGCATTCATTAGTCTGAGCTTTTTCAGCTTGAGTACTGGGATCCAACAAAGTATGCAATCATAGATGGAATGCACAATCTTTACCTTGGTCTGGTGAAACATTACTTCCGAATCATCATTGGGACCAGTTGGGATAAGCATTTGGATGGCAAAGACCAGGTAGAAAGCGATGAACCTATAGACAAAGCTTTTCAGAAAGGGTTATAAGTAATGTCATCTCAGCCAATATCTTCTATCTTGCACAGATTGTCTATACCTGTCCTGCAAGCACTTTGCCAGCACTTTAACATCTTCATCACCTTAACTCAAACTGGTCAGTGGTTAAAGAAGCAAGAATATGACAATGTACTTGTAAGTCATTCACTTGCTAATTACTTATCCTTTGACTGACTATATACAAAGCTGGAATACATAGAACTTATGGGGTATGGCAGGGAAGACATCCAACCCGTAAGGCATACATTCATTGGTAATATTGGTGATATTGAGGTCAATGATGACAAATCAGTTCCTATGGAGGAAGTCTCTGAAGCACCTCTCCTCAAGCATGATTATTTGAAGATAATTCAAGACCATATTTTGAATACAGTTCGCCCAAGCTGGCAGGCAGGTCCACCAGTTAACTTCGGTTTGCCTTCTCATGGAAAATTGAAGGCCAATCAATGGCAAACTTGCATTGAATTTGATCTGACTGTTTTGTTAGCAAAAATGTGGGGTGACAAAACCAATGAAACAATAATAGGTAAAAAGAGGCAAATGGTGGTTGAAAGTACATTGCTACTTGCTACTGCTATCCATTACACTACCTCACACTGAGTAACACCAGGTCACCACAACAAGGATTACAAATGGCTCATAGTAGCCTATCTTCACTCAATTCGAGAATTGAGACCAGATATTGACCTTTATCCTATCCATCACAATGCTGTTCACTTAACCAAATTCCTGCTGTTGTTTGGGCCTATTCATGGTTGGTGGATGTTTCCATTTGAACAGTTAATCAGCAATTTACAGAAGAAAAATATCAACTTTAAATTTGGTATGTTCATTTTTAGGCATCATTGATAAAATTACTGAAAAGACTTCCTAGGAGAGTTGGAAGCAACACTTTTGAGAGCCTTTTGTGCAGCATTGGAACTCAGAATCTTCCTCCAATGTCTGGGATGCCCTGAAATCCTTCGACAGAGTAGCAAAATTGTCGAAGATTGTTTTCCTGATACTCAGTCAGGAACACTGATGCATGATATTCATGTGTTTGCAGATGATACATGTATACCAAGAGGAAAGACAGTTAAACTTGATAATGATATTATACAGGCAGCAGGTTTCATGGGTAGTCTGACAACTGTGAATCAGTATGACTGCTATGTGCTTAATGGGCATCTACTATCATCAAAGCACGATATGGCCAGGAACAGTCTCATATTCTATAGGGACTTAAGCTCTTCTCAACTAATTCCCACAGTTATTCAACAGATATTTCAAGTGGTTGGTCAGCCAGAAGGGAATATTTATTTCATGATTCACACTTATAGTCAGCAGGCAGATATTGCAAGTCCATTTGATCACCATAAAGAATTTGATGCTTCCCTCTGGAAGGACTTAATAGACAATGATGTTATGATCATTTCTGATAATATGCAGATATATCCTGCTATTAAGTGTGCATGGAGTGAAGGAGTATTGGCTCTAAAGCCATTTATACAGGTTCACTTTCATCTCCCATTATCTTACTGTATTTCCACTCAAATAGACACAATTATAGGATTTTTAGTGCCTTTGACCTTTATTTTTAAATAGTTCTTTATATACATATCACGATTATGTTGTGTACATAACAAGACTAACAAGAAAATAGATGTATTTTATGGAAAATATACTCTATAAGCACTAAGAAAAAGGAAACTTTGCTGTGTGTTTCACGAACTTGCCAGTTCCTGAAGAGTATTCCCATGTATCAGGGTAGAAGGTGAATGACTCGAGTTCAGGGCAACTAGTTTCAAGACTCGATATGAAACCCTCTACCTCACTATCAGAGCACTGCAGAGTATCCACATAGGAAGGTTGGATGGTAAGTCTTCTCAACTCCGAGAAATTCTTGACTAACTTCATGAAATAATCCTAAACAATGGTTCACATCAGTTAGAACTTGGAGTAGACAACAGGACAACAAACATAGTGGATAATCTTCGAGCCGCTGGAGACATTGGTGTAAATCTTCAGATTCCGACATTTCTGCACAGTACCTATATTGTTAAAGGTACAGGCACAGTTCCACATGTTGACATGGGTATTTAGCGAACCAGGAAGATTAACAGAAACAGTTATATCTTTGTTGAAATCTTGGAGCTGTTGAAGAGGGTCAGTGATCTTCTTTACAGCTTCACAAAATTTATAGATCAGGGGAGATGGTACGATTTCTAAGGATCATAGGTCAATGAATTTTAGTTTTCCAGGTAGGGAAGAACTCAGTAAGAAATGCTCCTCGCATGATAAGTGAGTAACAGAGGTTGGTATATTGATTGGAAAACACTTTGTATGCTGAGTCTTTCAACTGCTGACGCATAAATATTTCAGCATTGGCAGAGAACAAGAAGTCAAACTAATTGGCTCGATGGAGTAAACGTGTATTGACTTGATACCTGGCATGCATTCACTCGACTCCAACACCAGTAAAATATCAGTTTTACCTTTACTGTTGATATATACTTCCTTTAGTGACAGACTCTGCAAAAGTAATGATATAATACTTCGCAGTTTGTGACCTCTCAAGAAGTGAGTGGATATTTCGAGCCTCTTTAGAGCAGTAGCCATTTGATTAATGACCATGTTAGGACATTTATATGGTAGTAATGGAGACTTTATCACCTGAGTGGGCTTGGGCCTACTATCATCATCTGGTATGTCTTCCAGTATAATAGACATGCAACTTGGCAGTAGGTTTGACAATATATCCAGGAATGACCTATTTGTTCATGGTTCTTCTAATAAAGTTTTCGCTCATTTGGTTTTGGGATGCGACACGATTAACTCCTTGATGCAAGGTGTGTTGCGCAAGAATGCACAAAGCTCGCTGAGGTATTCTGTCAGGTAATAAAGAGTGATGTTTACCCTAAACCGCCTTGAATGGGTGGACAGGTGCCGTAGGATGTGGAATACTGCTGGGTGAAGAGTCTTCCCTATCAGCATTACTTTGAATACTGACTGAGAATAGCTTGCCCAAAAGGGATCAAGCTTCAGTACACCTTGTCTTTGAAGAAACTCTTCCATGGCAGCACAACGCAGCACATGATTGGTCTGCATCAGTGGCAATAAGTTATCATTGTTGATGTGTCCAATGATCTAGCTGACAAGTTCTGCCAGAAGGTCTAAGATGGGTGTGGATGCCACTTGCACCTCTGCCTGGTCATTCTGAGTTATGTTCTATATTCCACATCAGTGTTGAACTTGAAAGTGCCATTCATTTGACATACCAGTTTGCGTCACTTTGCAACATTTGCACAGTAGGCACTACCATTGCTATCAGGAGTCCTACACTTACAGGTGGTCTTGGTGGTTAGGATACTAGCAGAAAGAACATGGGAGAATACCCATCTAATGGTTTTAAACCCCTATGTCTCTTACTTTAGGTGATAGTTGTGGTATAATATATGAAACTCACTAAGTCTTTTAAACTAATAGAAGCAATAACATTTCCAGTGTTGGTCATTTTAGAAATGAAGAGGAGAGTGGGTGTAAGTGTATAACTGAGTACTGCAGATAAGTATGCGGATAACCACTATATCAAATAGCTGGTTAATAGAATCGGTTTAGTTACAACTGCTTGTCAATGCAGGTCTGTTTTATACAGCTGTTCTTTCTATATCATCTAATATTTTTGACGATCTGCACTGAAGGCTGGTAGCTACTCACAATAAGCTTGCTGGACACTATATGTCAATTAACTGTACCTCCTTCCCAATTCTAGCCACAGCTGTAATGCTCAAGCACTCACAATTGATACATACAACACAATCTGTCAGGCAACAGTACACCCATCATTCTAATTGCAATTGCACTGATTCCAACTGCTTAACGAGATAAATAAATGTAAAAGGTATTGATCAACGATAGAACAGAGCTGTCAAGATGAGTTTTGAAGGGAACCAGAGTATTATTGTTCTAACACATTGTTATTCTCTATTATTTCCCCGCTTTTTTTACTCTTCCATTTTTCAATGGAGTAGATCCAGAGTGCTTATAATTCCTTTAGGTTAAAGCACATTATTGTAGTAGTAAGCAAGTACTCCAATTGTTCCACCTGTTCTGGCATGTTGGCATGGATGGGTGGGGGATGAGTGGGGAAAGAGAGGGGCAATTAGTCCACTGGCATTCAGAGATGGGCCCCAGTTGTTGCTCCACTCATAACAGCTTATCCTGTAGTACCAGAACTCACAAGAAATATTGGGGCACTGAAACGATAGTCAGAGTCAGGCTGGTGTATTGAACACCAGGCATACACCACACTGTGCATGACTGATGCAACCCCAGAAACACTGCCAAACAGGCCACTACCTGTTACCAAGCAGAACTCTTATTGTCAGTAGAAGCTAATGAATATTTATTCAGACGAGTAAGTCACCCAATGTTCATTTTGCTCATCTGCTCTGACATGGAATCAATAACATCTAATGTAAGCTGTCAATCTAACAGTGGTCTCACTGTTCTGGAATCTATGTTTAATGATATCATTTAATTTCAATTTCATAGTTTCATCTGAAGTACATATTCAATCACCATTTGAAAGTGATCAATACCCTGAATATAAGCCCAGATGGCTCAAAGCTAGCAAGCAGTGGTATGTAGTAGCTGATTTCACCTAACCTACGTCTTGCTCATGATGCTAGGAGACAATGGACTCCTAATTGTATGGAACTTGACGACAGGGGAAAAGCTGTTTGAAATGTCATTTGTTGGCCAAGTCTCGATTGCCTGTTGGGCTTTTTTTCCAGAAACTGGCAATACCATACTTTATTTTGCCTCAGGTAATGGTATCATTAGAGGGTATATGCAGAATGCATCTGGAGAGGGATTTGATCAAGTGTTGTCAATCACTGCTCATGACAGACCAGTCAAAGACTTGAAATTCGATCCATCTCATAGCCATCTTGCCTCTGTCAGGGGTGGTTGTTTCAAGGTGTGGAATCTAGTTTCCCCTGGTAGGTTTCAGAGTTATGCATCTTCTAGACATTCCCACTAATCCTTTCTAGGCCAAAGCTCATTATATGTAACAACTGCTTGTCACCCACATACTGCTAGAAATGTTGCATTTACTAAGAAAGGGATGGAGTTGATTGTTTGTTATCTAGAATCTTGCGAAATGTACATTCTACAGTTACCTTATCATTTTACAAGACATTTATCAGTGCATAGCTTTTGTTATCAGGTCAACCCTTGGAAATTACAGTGGTGTTATGAAATCCTTACCCAAATGTTAGTTGATCTGTCCCATAAACAAGCTATACAACAACTGACTTTTTCTAGCAGACATGCAGCTATAGGCTCAGATAGCATTACACTACTCGTTTCAAATCTTAAGGATGGTGTGGACATTTATAATATCCTGCCTGGGCAGTCCCTTCAGTCATTGAAGCATCCCATCCATTTGAATGTTCCCCTTGTTGTATCATCAGCATTCCAGGGTAAATTGGTTATTGTGGGCAGTAATGATGGTTTAGTACATTTATATGACCAGTGTATGGGTACTATGACCAGTGTGTTACGACATGGTCCCAGTAAGTTAGAATGACATCTTCAACATATAAGAGTATTAATTTTTTTTAGTTGGTACTCTGGTTCAAGTTACTGAGATGCTTTTATATTTATCTTCAATCTTCGTTTCCTAATCTCTGAAACCTGATATATATTATCAGGCGTTTAGCAATGACCGTCAATGTATCATCGCATCCGCGGAATCTGGTAAAGATGACATCATTGAAATCAAAGTATGGATTTCAGCATCACTGAGTGGATTAAACAGCATTGTCTCATCATCAGATGCAACATCAAACATTGCATCATGGTCGCCTCCACCCTTGAGTCAAAGAACTGGTATTCAAAAGGATGAAGTAAAAAAAGCCATAATTATCTCAGTTTTGACAATTATCATTACCTTTCTTCTGGGTGCGCTTTATCAGCACATTGTAGAGTAAGTCATATTTAATGCCGAGTAAATTTTTGATGCTAATAACATGGGCAGAGTCCTTCAGCCTCGTTAGATAGATTTATCGCACTGTTGTGATCATTGGGAACCCGCCAATCAGTCTTTCGAAGTAATAATGTTGTCAGCCCTATATAGCATAGCATAGAATACCACTAGCTTAGTATTAAAATTCCAGAAATCAACCCAACTATCATCTAACTATCATCTTAAATATTGTCTTCCAGCATTTTGACAGCAAGTGCAGATGTCTGCATTCCAGGGATTAGCCTTAATATAATTATTGTTTTAATCACAGCATTCTGAAATCAATCACAGATGTTGGCAGAACCCCATCTGGTACATACAGCTCTATTGTCATTATTTTCTTTACCACCCATTATTGTCTTTTTTTATTTCATAGACTATATATACATTAGGGTGTCAAACCGTAATGCAAATATGCCTTCCACTAGATGCTATTGTGTTTTGTGCTGATTTTCTCCATTAACTCTTCACCATGAATTTTCACCAAAGAGAATACTCAGCCCACCTCCTTGTTCTTTGAGGACTTGCTATCCACTTGAAGAGAATGAGCCCATAACAGCAGCAGCGAATCATATTCCAAAACCGAAAGGAGAAGCCAGAAAGAATTACAAACTCAAGGATCATGTGGGTTTCAGTCAAGAGGAATTATTGGACATAGAGGTATTGTCTCATTTGTCATTATGCCATGCCCTTTCTCATAACTTCTCACTATATGACTTGCAGAAATATATTATTGAAGTCATGTGAGATAAATTGGATTTCTCTCTTACTTATACTGCTCAGGAAAGAACAAAACTTGATATTGTTTGCATAAAGGTATGTTTCGCATCAAATGGCACACATTACATTTATTAAATAAATCTATCTTAAGGTCTTACTGCAATACAAGCATCTTACCGCATATGACAGTAATTGGCTTATATTGGATATAATCAAGGTTATGCTTCGCAATCACAGGAAGGGCCACAAAACAACAGCTTCATGTCAGGGCAACACTTAGACAAGGCCACCTAACAATAAACAGAAGACTTATGGGTGAGAATCAATGACTAGGAGAA
>JASFCY010000359.1:0-11180 GCA_036940585.1 Cyathus olla
TTCTCCTAGTCATTGATTCTCACCCATAAGTCTTCTGTTTATTGTTAGGTGGCCTTGTCTAAGTGTTGCCCTGACAACTTGGCTGCTATGGACTAGCCTCAATTTGGTATATATTGCTGTAGATACTATGGAATGCTATAGGAACCTTGATATGCTATAGTCAGCTGTGAAGTTAGGAGGTTTTGCTATGCCCTGGTATATTAATAGGAGATATTGCTATATGATGCTATGTAAAAAAACCTGTACTTGCTGATAAAGGTGGAGAGGTTAGACCCAGAAGCATTCTTCCAGAAATGGTCAGTAGCAATCTTGTAAGAGTTTGAAGGAAGCTTGTTAGGGGGGATATCCTGGTGGGATACTGAAGTTACAAAGGCAAAATTGGAAATAGACTGTTAAATAGCCAAATCTAACTTCCACACAGAGTCAGGTAAAGATAGGTTGGTAGGAATTTCTTGGGCCCATCTCCAACAAATGCATAAAGTCATGCTGCTGAAACATTTCAGGAAAGATGCCAATTTCATGGAGGTATGAACATGGCTGGTGATGGAGGAGTTGGCTCACATGGCACAAGAATTTGGTACAAGTACTAGCCATGTGTGTGGTCTCCAGATGCACCATATGCATAATAATGTTCATTTGTTCATGCTGAATATCCATAGCTCGCACTAAGTCCAGTAGCCCTGTGACCTGAAAGTTAGTATAGGAAACAAGTATTATAAAATACTTATTTTCATACCTGCTGGGGAACTCAGGCCTGCCCTGTAAGCAAGTGAAGTTGCAAGGGTGGCAGAACCAGAATCTACAAAAAGAGAACAGTGGGCATCTCCCCCCAAATACAGCCCTCACAGCAATTTCCTTCTTCAGGCCCACACCTGCTGTGATGCCTCATGTGCATCTAGGCATAAAATTGCGCATTTTTGTAAATCACAATGTAATAATTATACACATTGAGGAACCACAGATAATAAGTAAAGATCCATAGATTGTACCCTGGTGAAGATGAAAATCATTATAGCAATGAATGAGAGTTTGCTTTTTCATTGCTTACATGGCTAAGTTCATTGCATAGTAAAAATCTAGAGTGGTGTGACTGCACAAATGAATAAATGAGTGAAGTTAATAAATGAAAACTCAAAAAGACAAAGAAGAAATATTCAATAAAAATATATTCAATACAGAGTTTCTACTCTCTGTAGCTCGAATCAAAGGAAAATTATATATACATATTATTTACAAATTAATCACCATAAAAGAATAAGAGAAATCCATTAAAATTTAAAGGAAACCAAATATATACCAAAAGGAAGAGAAAATTAAAGAATTTCCACATAGCTCAATTCTTGACCGATCCGGAAGTTCTTGGGCTCGTTCTAGAGCTATGACTAATCTAAAGATATTCACCGTCGAATCCAAACGAAATTCTCGAAGTCCGACCGAAGAAATAGCAAAAATACCTAAATCACCGGACTTTTGGGTGGATTTACCCAGAGTAGCAATGATAAGACCTGTTTTCCACATGGTCATGAGAAAGATTACTAAGATCTGAGTCAGCCAGACTATTTTAAGCTTCGGGCTTACTCATCTGCTTACCAAGCTTACAAAGATTACAAAGAAATATTACAAATCTGTTTCACCTGTACATATTTAGTAGTTTTATGTCTGGGAACTTGTTTGTAATCAGTCTCTCCTATTGGTATATAAGTAGGGTAGTTTGGAGGTTGGAAGACAAGCAGAATAGCGCCTTTTTCCAGCCCAAGTACTAAGGGAGTAGCTGTGGGTAGTGGTCTAAGGGTTTTCTGTTTCAAAGAGATTTTACAGAGATTTTACAAAGTTTTTGATTTGGTCAAAGAAACAAAGAGTCTAAGTATCTTAAATACTAAGGGAGTGCTTTAAAGAACTTGAGATTGAAGAGTATTTGACATTGTCTTGAGAAGCACAAGGGGTATTTGCTCAGGATAAAGAAAGGGTTTTGGATTCAGAGTAGTACAGAGAGTATTACTTCAAATTTCGTATTTTTAATATATTTGAACTTGTACATTCTATAAAGAGTCTAAACAAAAAAATACATCATCTATTTGACACTGATAAATCACAAAGACATCCCACCAACTTTTATTTTTAAGGAGAGTTTGTGTAGAGTTAGGAGTAGTGTTTGGCTTGATTATAAAGTCATAGCATTTCTGCTTCTAAGTCAGAACCAGACACCCCATTTCACTGTGTGTGTGGGACAGACAGTTTGTTCACATGTTACTGCTTTGTTTAGCTGTGAGGGATAGGATATCACTATTGACCTGACTTATATTAAGAGGAATGTTGAGGTGGATCTGAGGGTACTCTTCAGACTTGCATTGACAAACTTTTGCACTCTTACCATGGGCCTTTCCACCCTTAGCATGTTTCTTGGCAGAAAGATCAGCTTTTGGAGAGTGCTGGCATTTTCCAGTGGTCTTTCTGGGGCTGAAAGGTCTGCCAGAGGAAGCCTTGTACACTGTCTTTGCCCCCTTAGTCACAGAGTGGAGGGTGCAGCCTTTGTCAGTGGTAGGAGGTTCTGCAGGCAGAGATGCTGTCTGTTTGGACTGGTCCAACAAACCTGATTGAGTCTTCACAGCCTGAGACCCTTTCATGGTCAAAGAAGATGAGGACTGAACACTAAGAGAAGTATGGCTGGGAACCAATACAATGGGACAGTGGAATGGCTGACCTGTTGCAGAGCTAGTACCTTTTTTGAACTGCAAGGCACATCTCAGGCTTCCCTCAGTAAATAAACCATAGCTGACACCTGAGTGTGAGAGCTGCTCAGCCTCTTCATCATTCATGGCACTGTCAGGTGAGGTCAGGGTGAAAGGATTGTCAATGAGGGTGAAATTCCTTAATAAGGGATGGTTGTTGTCAGGTGGAAGAATACTTCTCACTATTGAAGGGGAATTCTCTGGATCATATGTGCTATTTAGATTGGGAACTATGTCCCTAGAAAGCTGAATGCCTGTTTTAAGGTGTGAAAAAAACCATTAGAATAGTTTGTAGGTCTTTTACTCACTTGCAGGATGTGCTGTTGATCCACAAGCTAGACATGCAGCTGCCTTTAATGGGCATGTTTTACTGTAGGAGTCACTAGCAGCAGCTGGTGGGTGCTGAGATGGTGGGGGTGGTAGAGCAGGAAGGAAATCCTCTAAGAAGTAAGGTGAGTTAGCATGGGAATGGTCTATAAGTGCTGGGGTACTTGCCAGTTAATTGTTTCTCTTTGTTTTCCTCTATTGTAGCTATGGGCAGTATCAGGAAGATGGTGCTTGAACCCTAGCCTACAGTATTCCTGGCTTTAGACATTGTAGGGGCAGGTGGGAAGGGGGGGGATGAGCCTAAAGTCAAAGCTTCTCTCTTGAGCTAATTGAGAGGGATGTTTTGTCCTTGTCAGAATTGGAAGAAAAAGAGTTAGCACATTTGGTAGGCATGAATGAGTATTAGCAGTGGGGGGTAAATAGTGCAATTATAATTGGACAAAACCCCATCTGACTCACTACTTATACTGTACTCATAGGAACCTACAAGTTCTGTTGGAAATTCTGAGATAAAGTTAAGCTTTGTGGCACACTACCTGCTTGAAGGGATTCTTGCCTGCATTCAATAAATATTAGTTTAAAATGTTACCAAAAGAGAATGTGCCTGCAGATTTACTGATGGATGACATAAAGAGTACCTTTATGACAGAGGATAGCCATTTGTTGGTATGGGCAAGGTTGGGACAAGGCACAAACAAGCTATAAGTACTTTCCTACTAAGTATTTCAAACATCACTAGTGAAACTATACAAATAGAGAACTTACTATAGAGTTTTTAGTCACGGAAAGCTAGTGCCATTTAAAAGTAGAATAGAAGAATGTTGTTACCTATCATGCACAGTCATTATGTCATAAGGTCCTTGGATTGGGTTGGGTATGTGTCCTGTCTACAAATAGCATGGACTGCAGGCATAAGCAGCCCACATAACAGAGAAGTGATTGACAAATCTCAGTAACCACTGCTCCCTTTAGCCATGTGTCTAAAGGGAAGATGAAGACACTCAGGATAAAGAACCAAAGTGTTTGCCATAGGGAAGAGAAGATAGAGCAGGCAAGAACCAAAGTTTTAGAAGACTGAGAAGACTACCTAAAACATTTTTAATTTCAGCTATTGATTAGATCTACATATTATTAGAACAAAAGAACCAAACAAGAGCTATGAGTGGGATACAATAATGCACTAGGGTGCACCCCTTATAGTTACCCACAATTTACCCACCAATAGGCATATACCCGCCACCATTGTAGCTACAGCATGGAATATATTGCCATCATTATAAGTACAACCTGTAATATATTCATTTGTGCATTGTAAATTACAATGTATTTCCATCATAGCCTATTGTAATTACAATGCTGATATACAAAACCTACAGGATCTGGTACCAGTGGCTCAAATCTAATCATAACATGAAAATTGATTGGTCACATGATGATAGGTGCAAATAAATCCATACATCAGCACCTCCTCAATACAGTAAGCCATAATTATAATAGTTTCTGTTTAAGCTATGTGATTAAAACTAGGCTAGCCTGGTCTTTCTAGATGTCACAAGTTCAATTCTTAACAAGAGGTAGTAGTAAATGAATAGCAGTTTTAAACATACAAGAGGTATCTGGCACATGTGGGATCAATGGCAATAATGTGTAGACAACTCAAAAACAGAGTTTAAAATGTTATATAGGTATGGGATTCATTGTGCCTACAAAATGTAGTGGCAGCAAACAGGATATGTTGCTGACAAATATATTATGTTGCTATGTTATACTCAGATGACAATTCCTAATTAGGTGTTAGCAATGGATTTCAAAATCTCATCTATATCCACAACATATTCTGTCAACAATCTCCTGCTATACAACTCTCATATATAGCTATAGCCCTATAACTAATAAGTAGGCAGAACTATGTTAACCAATTTAAAATAAAATAAACATCTGACACACATAAAATCATTGGCAATAATGTGTAGGTAAATTGAATACAGAAAGTGCCAATAAAATGTTATGGTGGCAAACAGAATATATCACTGAAAAATATATTATGTTGCTATGTAATACTTGGATGACAATTCCCAATTAGGCACTTGCCAACAATCTCAAAATCTCATTCATATCCACAACATATTCCATCAACAATCTTCTATTGCACTACTTCCCTGTATAGCTACACCCATATGTTGGCAGAATTAAGGAAATACCTATTTAAAATAGAAAAACTATCTGATACATGTAAAGCCAAGGGATACTGACCAGCAAATTCCGAGACACACTGTCGAGAGGGGGGATGGCCTGAGGGCTGCCTTAAACATATATATAGGATGACTTACATGGATGATGTTTTCAGCTACTTTTTGATATTTCTCTGCATTATTTACATCTTTAAGCAGTTAGAATGCAATGCAAGATGAATAACTGAGCAACAGAATGGTTGGAATGCTGATCTAGGCAAGATACACATCAGATTAATGATGTCATGATGTTCCATGTGACTTCAAAAAACATTTTGAGTCTCACTCAAGCCTTGCTTCACTCAAACACCAATTTCTTGATTCCTGACATGATGGCAAAGAAGAAGGCTGTAAGTTTCAAACCTATTCTTATCATAGTTTGAACCTAGTTAATTTACATGCCCTCATAGCTATCTCTTTTTGATAAATCTTCAACACAATTCTGCAATATTTGTAGGATCAATGTGAAGATTGAATCAAGATTGGATTAGGAGGTAAAGGAAACTGGAAGTCACATACTGACAGTGGCTCCCATTGTTGAAAGGCTTCAGTTAAGTCCAATACACCTTCAATCAGGGTTCTGCTGATGATCTCTTGCAATGTAACTCACCTGACTGCAACTTTGTTGTAAGTGTTCTATGGGATATTTCTTGCAAGACTCACTCACACATCTTATAGTACCATCTAACATGCTAGGGTATGATAGAGTAACCATCTGGAAATTGGTTTTGCAATGAGAAATGTAAGAAGAATGTGGGACTATGGCTTCAACAACCCTGAAAGAAATGGAGGTTGGGGAAATGATTATATAATGATCATCTATTATCAGATTAGGAAGGTTTTGGGGATGGGGGGGTTATTCAAGGCCTTAAACACATTAGACAACCCTGTGTAGTGGTTTGAGATCTTAGGTACCCCTTGTGTAAAGCCAATATCAGTAATGTGAAGATGGCTCAAATACAAAATTTAAAATGTTGTACATATATGCAGAATTCAGTGTGCATATAAAATGTCATGGCAACAAACAGGATATGTTGCTGACAAATATATTATGTTGTTATGTTATACTTAGATGACAGTTACAAATTAAGCATTTGCCATCAATCTCAAAATCTCATCTATATCAACAATATATTCTGTAACAATCTCCTGCTGTACCACTCTCATATGTAGCTATAGCCCTATAATTAATAAGTAGCTAGAACTATGTTAACTGACCTAAAATAAACTAAACATCTGACACAAAATATCAATGTCAATAATGTGTAGATAAATTGAATACAGAATTTAAAATGTTGTATATATATACAGGATTCAGTGCACCTATAAAATGTTATGGTGGCAAACAGGATATGTTGCTGACAAATATATTATGTTGCTATTAGGGCTCTGTAACATATCTGTATTTATATCTAATAGTACGGATACATTATGGCCCATACCATACCATATGCTATATGGGTATTGAGCCATAATCTGAGGATACAGTTATGGTCAATATATGGTTACAGGCCATAATGTATATATCATTTACACCATAATACATGACTTATGTGGGACCTGTCGGATATATTGGATTTAACACTCACTCTCAATTCTAACTTGATTTGAACTTGATTTATATTGAATTTGTTCACAGTTTTATTATCTTTGTATTTTTATATGTAAATATTGACAATATAAAAGTATCAGCAACCCAAGAGCCAATGTGAGTGAAGTTATCAAGATTGGCAAAATTCAGTAGTATGTACTGAATCTGAAACTCAGGAGCTAAAACTCCCCTCAAAATTTTCTCCACTAAATGCGCAATTCTGGTGCTTGCTAATGCAAATTACTTATTTCAAGGCTGGACTGATGTAAGCTATGAATGCATAACCCACTTTTTTCTCATTCTGGAGTTCAGTGTAGTGGTGGTTGAAAGAAGTATGGAAGTTTCAAGGAGGCTTTCAAAATATATAAAGTCAGAATCAGCTGTAGCTGAATGTAGTCAACTATAAAATGCACTCCAATGACATACACAATTTACTACCCTCAATGAATATTACTTCATCACAGCTTCCACTTCAACCCATGGCTATGAATTCACAACAACACAACATCAATCCTGACAGCTCTTGTACCAGTGATGGATCAGACACAGATGAAGATTACCAAGTTAGCACCAATTTAGAGTCAGAATCTGACAGTGAAAATGGTGAAGTCTCAAATTCAGAAGTGGGTCTTTTTGCATGTTCAAGTTCCCATGATTCTTTCTCATCTAATACACAAATTTGCAATTGTAGCTAGCTGATAACCTACCTTGCCAGACAGTACCAGAACATACACAAAAATAAAAAATAAAAACAAGAGGATAAGTTAGCAATAAGGAGAACCAAGGCAAACAGAAGTGTAAAAAATCAGTATCCACACAGAAGAAGTGGAAGACAAACTTGAGTCTTCAAGCACTGACTGAAGACATACAAGATTCAACACAGTCCTTACAGATGTCTATATCAGATGCAGTATCTGAGGTGAGCATACTATTACTATTTGTTCAATGCTAATTATAAACTATCTCAGGATAAACTCAAGAGATTCACTGGAGCAATCTTCTATTTTTATGAGCAGGTGTTGTATGGTTCAGATGGGACCACCAGTAAACCTGGGTCAACACATTGGCATTGCTACCATAGTGACTTAAATGGTAATTATAAGGTCTTGACTATCACAAAAAGAATAAAGAGATTACAAACTGGTTCACATTTCTGTCTGTATTATGTGATTTAAATTGAATGGCAAGTCATTGATTGAATAGGACTAATTTCCTATCTCTGTGTTTACTTTCCTGAAATGTATTATCTTTGGGAAATCCTCAGAGATAGAAAGGGAGTACCACCATCAGCAGAGAAAAATTTAGTAGCACAAGCAAAGTCACCTTTCACTACTCTTTCCAACTTACCTGCCACTGGAGAATTAGATATACACAATTCAAACATTACCTATACCTCAGTAAGTAATCATTTATTGTGAGTGTACTTCTTTACTTAATTTACATTCTTTGTGCAAACCTAGGAGCCATGGAGTGACAATAAATTCCAAGAGTTACTGGTAAAATAGCAAGCAGTGACAAACAAGCCATTTGATGCAGTTGAAGCTCCAGAGTTCCATACAGTATTGCAATATGTGTGCCAAGCACAACTTTTTATACTATCTGGAAATACAATGAAATGTCACATTGTTGATCTTGCAAACAAATCTATGGAAGACCTTGAAGCTTTACTAAAAGTATGTAATTTCTACTTATCTTTGATATTTATGATGTATACTAATTGTGGTTTCAACTTACAGCATATAAATGGACTTGTCAGTATCTTGTTAGATCTCTGGTTGTCATCAAATGGATATGCATCCTTTTTCATGCTCAAATGGGACTAATATCAGAGGTTGCTAGAGAAGATGCTAATCAACTTCAAGGAGCTCATTGGTGAACATTCAGGTAAAAATATTGCAAAATCAGTGTGGGATACACTAGAGAGGTATGGCCTGTTATGAAAGGTACATTGTACTTCATTTTCTGGTTTTATATTGCATGATAACCATATATTTAATAATTTTAGGTTATTGCTATTGTTATGGATAATGCGACCAACAATGACACATTTTCACTTGAGTTGGAACACCTCTGTGACGAAAATGGTATATCTTTCAATTCCAAGTTTGGTTGAATGTGCTGTATGCCCCACACAGTATACCTTGCTGTATTAGAGGTGTGAACTTCGTCTAAAATACTATACAAATCACTTATTTCCATTGTTTACACTTTTTATAGCTTCTCAATGCAATTGGCACACTCTTCAAAAAGGAGAGAACTGAAGTGATGAATTATCAAGATGACATTACTGCTATACCTTCCCAAGATCATGAGAATGACTTAGCCAATAGTGTTGATGAGCCTGAAGCACTAGCAGCATCAACAGAATATATGATGAGTGCAGTTGACAAGGTAATGAATCATAATTCATGATTCATGATGTTTACTTTTCACATTTAGAACATTAATGCTAATCTAAGTAATGCATTTCTAGCTTCGAAAAATCGTAAGAGTAGTATGGTCATCACCACAGTGTCGAAAGAAGTGGCTTGATCACATTAACATATCACATCAAAACCTCAGAGAAGATAGTAATGCAAAGATATTAATCCTCGATGTTAAAACACAGTGGTCATCAACACACCAAATGCTTGGTATGGGTACTATTCCATCTTTCTTTTACCTACTCAGTTGATTGCTATTTCAGAACATGCGTATATGTACCATCAACAAATAAATGATTTTTCGACCCAGATTTCTGATCTTAAAGACTACTTACTTTCACCAGCAGATTGGGAGGCAATATGAATTGTTTCTGAGTGGCTTTTGAATTTTTTGAAGCCACTACACAGATGTCTACCACCAGTCAAGTTACACTATCCCAATGCCATGCAATTTTTTGCAATCTACAAGACCAACTTAGGGACTTCATTACATCACTACCAACCACTGCTCCTACAGTTGTAAAAAATGGACTTGTTGCTGCTCATCAAAAACTAAGTAACTATTACTCAGTTTTTAATGAATTACCTTTTTATATCTGGGCAGCCTGTGCGTAAATTTGCTATATTAATTGCTGAATATGTTGTGCTCATAGTAATGTGTTCCCAAGTGCTTGACCCTAGAATTGGCCTCAGTGGTCTTCTGTTTGATGCTGCTGATGATCAAGACTACCATAACATCATCAATGATGCTGTGGAATCATTGAAGCTTTATTATGATTCCCATTATGCATTGACATTAGAACCTGAAGTAATACTTCCCAATAGTACACCTCAGGCACCAGCTGGAAAAGTAGACTTCCTCGCAAGATACAGGAAGTGTACTCAATCAAATTCGGTATCTGAACCAGAGGATTTTCTTCACTTTTCACACTGTGAAAATATTGACTCAGATCCCCTTGTGTGGTGGTGTTTCCATCAATTGTGATTTCCAACTGTTGCTCGCATGGCACACAACATCCTTGATATATCAGGTGAGTCATGCTCATAACCTTCTTTGAATATGATCTTAATATCTTCATTTGTCATCTTTCAGGATCTGCAGTTGCCATTGAGCGCATTTTCTCAGGTGGTAGGGACACCATTTCACTTCACAGGGCTAGCCTCAAGCCTGAAACCATCCGTAAACTCATGATTCTAAAGAACCAATTGATCCTGGCTCATACTACTAAGGCTAGAGACACACTGTAAACCAAACCTCATGCAAATAAATTGTCTACCTATAGTTATTTTATTTTACAAGGATGTATACTGTTGTGCGATGATGCAACTCCGCCATGTGCGCGCGGGGATTGCTTAGTAAGCCAAGCCGATGCTGCGCTCTCTAGTAAATACTAGAACGCGTTGACTTCGTCTTGGATTACACAAAGTAGAATACTGTAGGAAATAAGTAGAAATTTCTAGATACGTAGTTTACATGTATATAAAGCCCTCGAGAGAGAACGAGTAGCATACAAGTAATTTACGAATTTTATTTCATCAGGTTATGGGCCCCGGCCCTCATATCTAACTCTCGTTGTTTATTTCCGCCCTCTGCTTCCCTTCTCGCACTCTTAATTTTATAACATCTTGCACTCCGAATTCACAATGTCGGCTCAAGAGAATGTGACATCAGTCACCGCTTCATCGAATGTCTATCACATTGACCCTTTGAGGGGTCCGGAGAACTATCCCGTTTGGCGGATCAAAATGATCAACATACTTACCAAATTGGGATACATCGATTTGGTGGAAGGGAAATCCATGCCGTCGGAAGATGAAGCCACCCGAAAAAGGAAGGACCGCGCCGCTTTGTCAGCAATTCGACTGCGCATTGCCGACT
>JASFCY010000361.1:0-11176 GCA_036940585.1 Cyathus olla
ATTCCTCAGCTTCAATCTCTCAGGATTTCCACTTTTCCTAGTCATTGATTCTCTTTCTCAGTCTTCTGTTTATTGTTAGGTGGCCTTGTCTAAGTGTTGCCCTGACATACCATCTACAGCTTACACTGTTACTACTTAATGCATTCTTATAATTGTTACATCTGTGTAAGTAATTTTGGAGTTCAAGTTAATGTACACTCACTACTGAATCCTGAGCACTATCCTTGGTTGGTTCCTCAAGGCCTCAGGAACCAACTAAGAACCAACACCTCACAGTACACTGTGATTACTATGGGGTATGTCACAGTGACAATGAAATTCACTTCACAGGGACTGCACTGCACTGTGTGGCAGCATTACTGTGAGTGGGGATGTCCAATCCCAGTATGTCACAAAGCTTGGGAATGTCACAGCATGTCACAGTATGGTCATAAAAGTTGAATTCAGTGATTTATACCTTAGTTCTGCATTATTTCACTACAAATTTAACATTGTTAGATAGCTTACAGTGAGGAGAATATGAATATGAATTCAAAAATGCAAAACAATTGAGTGTATATATTAAAATATTACAAACACACATTACATTACTGTCTGATCACTACTCTTCATTACTCCAGTCACCATTGTCATTATCAGACATTTTAATGACTTTATCTTCATCACCTCCTGGGCATTCTTCATTAGGATCATCATTTTCACTCAGTGGATTCCATTTCTTGAGTTCATATGAGTTAATTGCTTCACAAAGTGTTTCTTTAATTTCACCAACTTTAGACCTTGAGTTGATGGACTCAAGATGGGTGCACCTGCATTCCTATACTTTAGAACCATATTCCTGAGTTCAAGGCCCTTTAGTCCATTGATCTTGTTCTTGTTAAGTATAATTTTCATTCCAGCAATATATAATTCCTTATTAGCTTTCTTCTGCTGTTGCTTTTCATGCTGAACATTTTTCTCTGCAGCTTTCTCTTGTGCATATTCAATGATTTCCTTTTTATGCTTGCAATCTTCATCTGTTACAGCTCAGGCCTGAGAGTACAAGAATTTAAAGTCCTCAGGCTCCACAAAGAATTTTTTAACAAATGCTTGTGTATTATTCTTGAAGTACATTGCCTGAGCATTATATCCAAGTAGTGATAATTGTGGCTGATAATGCATTATTACACAAAAAGAGCCAAGAGCACTTTCATTGATATCATTGGTAGGCAACATCCAGGCTAACTCTCTTTCTTCTTGTGAAGTGAGAGTCTACAGCCATGGACACAATGACAAAGTCACCAGGGTCACATGACATAGCTCACATGAGTTCGAGGGGAAGTCTAATGAAGCATGCAACATGATGAAAGCACAATGTGAAAACCAAAAACAATCCACACATGCTGTAGGCATGTAACAAGTAGAGTAGTAAGTTACAATATATATTGTAGATAGAACCACTGTAATTTTAGTTGCTCCAGACTTTTCAATAGAACACTGGCTTGGTTGACTTTTTACTTAGTTCACTCTGAAATGTATGTACACTGAAAAAACTGTATTTCCTGCTGGCATGCTAACGAAAACCTTTTACTATGGTAATCAGAAAAACTGCAATCTGCATGGCTCTTGCCTTCCCTCCTACAGAGGAAGGCCTACTTATATACATTTCACAGAATAGGTATGTGGGGTCCTTTTGGTACTGTATAGCAGATATGGGGGTCCTATTAAAGATAATAACATGAGGAAGAGTACATAGAAAGGGGATAAGAAGGAAGGACTGAGGTGCTGGCTCTGGTACAACAAAGACCAATGTGGGCATCTTGATGCCCAGGCATTGTGGCATATGGCAGCTGCAATAACCTTGTTTGTTCTTGTCATAAGCTAAAGCTGTCAGGTTATGGCATGATCTCTGATAGGCACAAACATGTTTCTTTCCATGTGTATCATGCAGTTTGAGGGTCAAGGCCATGGTAAGTGCTTTGCTGCTTATCTGTTCATGTGCTTACTATCAGTTTGTCTGTATAGAATGTTTCCTTAACTATTAGAGGGTGCTTGTTATCTCTGCTGTTTGGTTCTGTTGGACTGCAACCTCAGTCACTTAGGACTTTGTTGAAATCAGAATATCTTGCATGCATATTTCTTTTATTTCCAGTATGATTTCAGCTTATGTCTCCCTTGCTACAGGGTTTATATTTTATGTCTCTTAATTGCACTTTATTTAGGTGCTCAACTGATCGCACAAGACCTCTGTGTCAGCTGCTTAGAATTCCCCTTTAGTAAGTCTTTCCCCTTTGTGTAGCAATTAGGATCTTATACTTCATTACATGTATTTTAATAGTAAAATAAAACACATTTATTACAGGGTGAACACTGTATGGCATATCACTTGATTTGCTTCATTAATTAAACCTCCAGGAGCAAATTCTGAGGTAAATCTTTTCCATGTAGTAGCTGCACCAACAAAAAATGCAATGAGCAATGGTCATAAATGTTCCAGCTCAGGTAAAAGTTCATGAATTTTATTTACCACTTCTGGTAGCTACCACTCATTTTGGTTTAGTTCAGCTAATTTATAATCCACATTTGATCCAAGTAGTAAATCAGGTTTCTCAATAATTTTTTGAATATGCTTATATACATGAGAATGTAGTGGTCCAAGATCAAGCATATTGACTTTTTCTTCTGCAGCTTTATGGATAGAGCACATATAGGGATGTGATACAGGTTGGGCATAGAGTGCCAAAACAGCAAGTTCAGTTATAGTTGGAGTATCATGCAAAGCATTATACAAGTTTTGCTCCATGTGACTGAACCTATATTGTGTTTTTTTCTCATGCACAGTCTAAAAATTGAATAAAATGATCTTTATGAAGAACTAATGCTGCTGCAGCTTCATATAGGATCCAAATCTGGTATTGAATGTATCTTGAAATGTAAATGCAGTCTTGACATTTTCTTTCCATCACCAATGAAATAAATCATGATGTCCCTTTTTGTCATTTTTGTGATTAAATACTGCTCCTGCAATTTGTAAACATTTAACTGCACCACCAGCAGTTATCTGAAGTGCACGAGCTTCCATATCTATATTATTCTTAGAATTAATTCCCTCAAGTACAGCAGTATTATCTCTATTGGGAAGGAGAACAGGGCCAGTAATATCATTATGTTCTTTCCACCATGCTAGCATTGCTTTATAGCCACCATAAACAGTATTTTGGTCTTTGTGACAACCACAGCCTGCCCATATAAACAATTTTAGAACTTGCTTTTCACTATCTGACATTAACTTATAAGTTTCTTCTCCTAGTGATAAGACTACATTGTGTAACATTTTAGCATTGCTCTCAGCTTTCTCTTGCTCAGATAATGCATTCCATTTTGTCTCTCCACCAATTTGTTCAATCATTTTCTCTGTTTCAGAGAGAAAAATGGGTAGCAAGTCTTTAACCTCCTCAACAAAAAATTTATCCTTACCCAGTACAGTAAAAACTGCTTCTTCCTTTTTATTCCCCAAAGCCATAGCATCTTTCTTCTCCTTAGCACAATGATTACTTTGTAATCCAGTTAGTTTGGTGAAAATGTCAACAGCATGCAGAATGCTCTTTTGGTGCTGCTTTCCGGGAGGGCTTCAGTTGAGTAGACCACATATTGTCTCAAGTGTTCTTTCATAGTCCTTAATGGACTCTTAACTGCCCCCATCAATAGATGGCATAATTCCCAAGAATTGGGAGTAATGATCAACTTCACCAGTAGAATAATTTTCAGCTTTTAGATTTACATGCTGGGAGTTATAATTCATTGCACAATGACTTGTACCATCTGCACTAAAAGTAAAACCTATTTTCTATTAAATATAATCTATGAATAAATATGAAAAAACATACTTTTAGTATTTGACAATTTATATCCAAGTCGAATTTGTGATGCAATATATCCCTCTGTAATTATTCTAGAAATTGTTGTGTGACTAATATTTCCAATTACATTTATTCCAGCTGTATTCAGAGTTTTATGAATTAACTCATTGACTCTGTAAGCTGGAACTCCAGTTTTAACCAAGTAGCATACAAGATCATGGGTTGATTTAGTGTATATACCTTTCTCAAACAAGTGGCAATTGTACATTTTTTTTAAATATATGTTGCTGAGCCACCAAAACTTTATTCTCAAGAACTGTAAGAGATCTTTTCAATCTTTTAGAAAGTATTTTGACTACTTTCTGTGCTGCTCCAAGCTTCTCTTCAACTACAATAAGCTTATTTTCACTTTCTACTTTAGTTATTTGTGATGTATTATTTAGATTGAAAATTTGCTTCTGAGGTGAATCCTTTTGAAATTTAAAGTCTTTTATAAGACTTAACATGGCTTTTTTATCTGACTTCATAGACACTTGCAGAGACTGTACACTTTCAGTAGTGCTCAAAGCATGAATTTTATTTTCAAGTTTTTTTCTTTTCTGTTCTCCCCTCCTAACTTTCTGGTACTCCAATTGAAGTTTTTTATTAATTTCATTTTGTTTTTCTTGACTATTTTTAAGCTTTATGTTGAGAAAGACAATAGCCTCCTGAGATTGATGGAGTAATTTCTCCAAGTTGGAGGAATTCATATTTATAATATTTATTTTATCTTGCAGCTCCTTAATTTGAGTATAGGCTTGGGAGAGCTGAGTTTGGGAATTTTTAAATAATTCCTCCATATTCTCATTTTTATCTTCAAGTACTTTTTTTGCTTTTCTAATTTCAACCTTTCTTTGAGCAGCTGAGGCTTTTGGAGGCATGTTACAGGAATATCTCTATTTTTTCGAGTTTTTTGGATTATATTACATTAAATACATTATGAAAAGCCACCTACTGAATCAATTCAGATATCTATATAAGTTTTCTGAAGGCAGAGTGGGTTGTGGAATGAGAAAAGGTGTATTAGCCCATGCTTTTAATGCATGAACTCCACACAATGCATTGTTTGTATATGCCTATTTCGGTCATGAGGCAGCCTCAGAGTAGGTATTTTTATATAGAAGTCTGCAACGACTGCACAGATCGGTATGGTTAATAAAGCGATTTTGTACTAATCGATGAGGTGAACAATACTCCACAATTCGATTTTTCTATTTCCAGCTGTAAGACAATAAAAATGCGAAAGCATTTGAAGACATACTTATAAACTATTGGGTTCACTATTGTTTTTACCCCTAATAGCCTATAATGTGCACTGAATACACTACTAATACATCGATTGAATGATATAGACTATGTATATATGTATAAAATGAAGGAGTGATCAAGAAAACATGTGTTAGGCCATGCTATTCATGCATGGATTCTGCAATGTCCCTGTTTGTACATGTTTACTCCAGTCATAAGGCAGCCTCTGAAGAGGGCAGAATTAAATCGAATAGAAGTCAACAACGACTGAACGTATCAACATTATTTATAGAGCAAAAATGCACTACTCATCGAGCAGAGTAACTCCCCTTGATTAGAGTTTTTATTTTATGACGTTTAGATGGAAAACCCGCAGAATTAGTGGTAGTTCTAAGCCCTACAGACCAAAAATAAAAATTCTAATCAAGGAGAGTTACTCTCCTCGTTTATTAGTGCATTTTTGCTCTATTAACCATGTTAATCGGTGTGCTCGTTGTTGACTTCTATACCAAAATATTATGCCCCACCAAATTAGAAGTGATTTTACAGTAATTATGTTATATTTCAATTAATTTACACTTCTACAACTATATATCTCATTGACAGATACTTATATATGTACTACACATTTTAGGCTACTGATGTGCACAATATTCAAAGAGGAACACGTATCTATTGCCTGAATTCATGTTTCAGGGGGTGTCACGCCGCGTCGGCGTTACTGAGAATTGGACATTCCCACTGTGAGCACGGTTGAACTCTTGAAGTTCGGATTTAACGGTGTTAAATAAATCGTGTGAACGCGGCTGGTTTGGAGTTTGCTCTTTTTCCAGCTTTTTCATTCCCCATTTCGTATATAAAGTAGAATCCCCCCATCTTCGTTGCCTCAGTCTTGCATCTGACAACAAAGGTGCATATTATATTATTTACACATTTGTACTGAGTCTTACAACTAGCAACGAAGACAACCCCATCCTGTCATTTACGTTCGACTCAACTCAGTGAGGCTGCTCAAATCGACAGCCTTTCAGGTGAATAGAACTGGAATAGAAGTCACCGTGGCGTGAATAACTTCCTGAGTGCACACCCACAATACTAGCGCAATTTATATACATAAAGTGCTACAAACATAATGAAAACTGACGATTGACATCAAAAGAACCGCTACTGTGAAAGGGGACTGGTAGGCATACATACAGCGTAAGAAATGGATGCAACAGAAAAATCATGAAAACGGTGATCCAACCCTATGCCACTTCAAATTGTCATACATTTCCTTCTTATGACTTCCATCTATGCCGAGCAGCTTGAAGAACTGCTCAAACATTTCATCCTTTCGTGGCCTGAGATGACTTGCTTCTTTCATTTCCTCCTCGTCATTGAAGAAAAAGAATATGGCTATGTTGTAGAGGTTCGTAATAAATCTAGGGTAGTGAGTTATTATTCTGATATGAAGCATTTTAGAAATAACTTGTAGCAATAATGACAGTGTAACTCACAGGTCGTTCTTCGGATCATCCTTTAACACATCCCAGTTTTTAAGCACTAAATCTTGCCAGTCGGTGAGCGAGAGTTTATACAGAGGTACAATTTGATCATATGATATCATAAATCCGAAATAATATCCAGGGGTTATGACATGTACCCTCTCACGGTGGCGTGCACGGTAAACTGGGGGAGGATCTTCGAGTGTATACGATGGTGGAAACAGTTCATCATATCTGTCATCAATTTTGTTATTAGAAGCATTTCGTTATAGCCAATGTAACGCTTACAGCTTTTTGCATTCAGCTTTCGACAGTGGCATTGAGGACGGGATTGCTGTTGTTAGAAGAGACGAAAGGCAATCGACAACGACCTTGATGTTGACCTCATTATATATCAACATAAGTCATGTGATTTGTATTTGGGCATATTTACTGCAGACTACAGAACTTCTTGATGTGGGACCCGTACTGAGAACGCCAGTACCGAAACAAATCATCAAAGGTGTCAATAATTTTGTCCAACTTCGCAAGAGAACAATACAGAAAGTCTAAATACATCAAGTTGTAATTTTACAACGATGAGCTTACTATTGTTCAGGGTACCGTATGTGGAAGGAATGAAGTAGCGCCGCTGGTAATTCACCGTAATTGCAGGTCCAGGATAAGAAAAAACAGTAGAAAAGGAACAAGAACTAGCGAATCCACAAATGATCTCGATCAAGGAATGAATCGAATCAGTCCATTGTTCTACAATTCCCTCCTTTGTTTTCGAACATGAGATTTGAGATCTGAGCTGTTCCATCACATTGTTGTACTTACTGATCGGTTTCAAGTGATAGGCGATGGTACAATAGGATGTATCTCCTTGTATGCAAAAAATCACCTACTCAGAGAACCCAGGGTTAAAGTGTGTAAAGAATGAAAGAGCGCGCATTATACAATAAGTATATATAGTGCAGTATTACCATACTTACGACGACCATCCATTACACCATCATGTCTGACTTCGTCTCTGTATTTCGCGCTTCAATGCTCATGAATTCATTCATCTACAATCCTCGTCGGACTGAAGACCTAACCCATCCTCTGTGAGCCAGACTTCTAACGAATATGTGCCAAACTATTTCGAAATCAGTCCTTCCAACGCCGCAATTCAAACTATACACCTCGCCTCGCGATACACTGGTTTCAGATTTTTTAGAAGATGAAGATGAAGATTCTGCCATAGAAGAAATAATTTTGAAGTTCGATGCGTCGACCCGCACTCTTTCAGACTCGCAAGCCCGAGGAGTAGTCACAGACTTCTGTGCCTTGATGCCACTGCTATCAAGTAGACGTTCACCAAAAAACACCCTTGCCGTGAACGCTCTCGAAGATTTAATCAAGAAAGATAAATTAGGAACTCTAAGCCAGGAATTATGGCTCCTCCAAATGTTTGTACTGATGCTGATAGAACTCAAGCGACCGGTTTCTCGAAGTTTTCTAGACTTCGCGAAATTTGCTAGAGCTTTGGCGCATTCCATGACAACCGCTCAGAATCAAGTGGAAATGCAAGCAAGTTGCTTATTTGGATCTCCTAGATACGGAACCCAAAAGTCCGTAATTTTGGTGGCCGCTGTTGGTGACTGGTGGTCACTGAAAATCAGTACAAGGAAAAATATCAAGGAAGTATTCAAGATGCGGGAATATGAATCATACTTGGATACGAGTGCAGATGAGGATTTAAAATTACAGAGCATCGAAGATGATGAATGCGAAGCCGAAAAAAATAGTGATATTCAGGGAGTCATCCCTCAGCAAGGAACTATAAAGGAACTGGATGATCGCATTGTCTCCTTTCAAGAATTGGACTCTCAAAGGCAATCGGTACAAGCAAGCGCAAATTATTTTGAAGATCTCCGCAGGGGTCGGATCGAAAAGAGGAAGAAGAAGGCGAAAGAGATCGGAGAAGGGACGAGGGTATCTGAACGCATTAAGAATCAAAATGATGCACAAAATGAACGAGCGATGGAAGAATTTTTGTATCGGACAGACCCACAGCTAGCTACCGAAGGCACTGTCGACAAATTCTTTCTTCTCTGGAATCGCCTAAAAGTTGATTGCGAAATTAGAAAGCGTACTACAATCAGACCTTTTTCAGCTGGCTCTATTTCGACGGGCGGTATCACTAGACAAACCCTTACCAAATGGACTGGATACATGAAAATCGGTAGTAAAGTCTCGGACGCTTATACAGAGTTTTTTAAGTGTGAACTCTCAAGGGCCGCAAAAGACAATGGTTGTTGATACTAGGTGGGTGAATCAGCCGTGGCTAAGCCTCACTCACGTTCATGTCTAATCTTCATGTACAGATACCCGCTCCGAAGTTGAAGTCGTGAGCACACACTGCTCATGCTGGCGGTTAATTCTTCTTTAATTCTTTTTACGCATCCCATATTAGTTATCTCCTTTCAAGATTTATCACTATGTAAACCTCTCGAATCATTTTCTTTGTTGTATTATCAAGTACTGTCATTGTAGATTCAACGCAGAAGAATACCATGTTTATCACCTTTCGTAATGGAATTCGCTCATACAGATGAGCAGATGTTTTATTTTTTTGTACCAGTCATCGGCCCAACTACCCGCCTCGTGGTTGAGAAGTAATAGCGCTTAAAGGAGATATTGGGAAATTTTGCAAGTATGTATGATCACCGTCAAAGTTCACGGCACGGTCCAGGTGCACCACCCCATCTTATCAATATCAACCATTAAGTACAAGTAGCACTAAGTACTTCTTATCATTGACAAGAGACGAAATGGGGTGAAAAAACTCGAAGTTGTCTAACAACGAAGTCGATTGTAGAGGAGGAAGCTGCGCTGGCGTCCTAACAAAGAAATTTATATGCGAGTCGACCGAGACATCCGTCCGGTCTGGGGTGTCCTAAGGTAGTAGATCAATTAGTAAGAGAATAAAGAAAGAAAAGGTGAAATATGAGAGAGATTGAAAGCGAAACTTAGAATGCGAGCATGAGAGGGGGAGAAACTAAGCTGGATTTTCCGATCCTCCCACTGGGACTAGATACAAAGGCTTATATACTATAAAATGAAGCAAAACAAATACCTAAAAGAGGGAAAGTACAGTAAAACCAAAACTAAAGGAAGTCTAGAGTTTTGGGGAAAGGGAAAAGGGGAAGAATGAAAAAAATGTTAAGAAAATTTGAAAACGTTGAGCGCTGTTAGAGTGTGGCGTGCTTACATAAGCACGGTCAGAATGGTGATTGTGGAATTCGCAAAATATGCCGTTTCGTAGTGCAGGCAGATGGCCTGCTCTACACGATAATCGTTGTACCCGAATACGCTTGCTGCAACGGACCGCACTTCGTCGTACATCATAATGTACAGCCCACATTCCGTCTCACGATACACTTATCATAAATATCGCTTAGTGTAAACCTTCACTATAGTCCTAAAATTTTATATGTGTACCAACTGTATAAATTATATCAAAATCATAGCATACATACATAAATCCCCATCACCCCGCAGTGTGCACCTAAATCCCCCTCGCAAAAACCGATTAGTCTCAGCCTTCACACCCCTCGCCATCCTCAGCATCAGGATATTCGAAGATAAACTAGAAAACTACATCCTCATCAGCCCCCTCTCTATCAATAAAAAAGCAAAGAAAGACACACACCCCATTACCAACAAACACATCCGCACCCACCGCAACTCCCATATCCACCGCCCCAGAAACCCACCGCTGCTCCTTATCCAGACTCAACTGATGCGTAGCACTCGCCTCCCGCCCGTCTTTTTTGAGATCTGTAATAAGCCCGTCTAACCACCATCCCCACCCGTTGCTGAGTATATGTACGCGACGCAGCGTAGGGTGCGCGGAGGCGGGTGATGATTTGCGTGGTTGTGGGGAGACAGTGGAGGAGGTAGTAGTTGAGTTTTTCTTCTTCCGAGGAGGATTGAGGAGGGGATAATTTGTCGAGGAAGGAGGGGAATGAGTTGAGCCCCAGCTAGGTAGCACCCTCAGTGTGCGGGGTTGGTGTGGTGCCGTTTGTAGCCCCCCCTGCGGAGGTGGATTACTACGAGGCCCGTTTCAGTTTTGTTTTGGTGAAGGGATCGGTGTGGGGACAGGGAGCGGTGGATGAGGGGTCTGTTGCATAAAGGTGCGAAGTGTACGAGGTGGAACTATGCGAATTGAGTTGGGACGGGTGAGTGGGAGAAGGAGAGCCAGAGGGAGAGGATACGCCCAAATAGACTAGGTGCGTGTTAGATTGAGTAGTTGGAAGAGAAGGGAAGGGAAGAACGCACTATTGACTGAAGACCTCTTTATCCGGTGACACTTCCACACACTCCTCTTCGACCTTCCCCAGCTCACTCTTCCACCACGAAACAATCTCCCCTTCCCACTCTGTCGGCGCGTCTTCGGAGCTAAAAACGCGTTCCCGTTCGGCGGGACACTTCCACCCAAAATTCCTCCGAGATGGCGCGCAGCGTCTCTGGGCATCCTTCAATTTCACCGCCTGGGCCTGGGCCAGATATGTATGCTCTGAACGGCATACGTGT
>JASFCY010000362.1:0-11149 GCA_036940585.1 Cyathus olla
AACACGTACTTCTTTCCATGCGGCAATCTGTTCCTTGCTCCATAAACCAGGGACATTAGGATACCCTCCTGCTTTCTTGGAAACGAGATTGCCCTCTGCGATCAAGAGTGTTCCGGGAGTTGTTGACCTCTGAGAATAGTACTCTTTTACAAGAAGGACATTGGGAACGTGATTCTTGAAGGCTTTGAAGCGCGTTAACGGAGCGAGGATGACGCGGTGCTGAAGTTGTAGATGGCCTAATATGAAGGGCTGGAAGAGTTTATGTTGTGAAGTCATTGTCAAGGTTCTAGTCATTGCGGTCTCTAACCATCTGGCACGCATTATTTATATTATTCCAGAAATCCTTCCCAAAGACGTTGGTTATTTAATAACTTGTCAGCAAGGTGCTTAAGTTAGTTGTGTGCTGTGCAATCCTGTATCTGATTATTGATTGCATGCTACAATAGTAGAACAGCTCCGGGTTTGATATGGTGCTCTTTGAGGTTTGATTAAGGTTATGACCAAGCTTGGACTCGGATTACAAAATTAAAACGAAATTTCAATTTCTGACAAAGAGATGAGTAATTTGTGAACATTGCTATATTCAGATCCCACCGTGGTACCCGCCTCCGGACATATCGCAACCAATCAGACTTGAAACCGATGGCATGTATGTAGCGATGGATTTGAAAAAAGAGGAATAGTGTAAGTATGCCCGCTAATGCTAGCTTCGCCTTTAGGTAAGAATAGCGGTATCATTCGAAGGACGGTAAATGTGTTCTTAAACTTAAGTTTTTTTTTGGCGAGCTAAAAATAGCCTAAGTCATTGACAAGCCTATAGCTATTGCTAAGTACTTATATCGAACTCTCTGTGCCTGTTTGACCCTGGTTATCTTCACTTTGTCTTCACGTTTCTTCTTCAAAACACTCATAATCTAAAGTTATAAATTATCCCAGGACCGAAGTTCTAAATGTAGTAGAGGATACGATTGGGATGGCAAATGAAGCCGTGTTCATCAGAAAGATCTAAATTTACTTATTTGGACTTATTTGAACTTGTACAAACCCAACAAGTCCCACAAGTAGGGTTGCCACGGCTCAGCTCAGGTTCGGCTGCGGCTGGCTCAGTCCGGCTTCCCAGACATACGGCTTCGGCTCATTAGCCGAGCCAAGTATCAGTCGCTAGCTTTATCCAGCTCCGGCTCTGTGTCTGGCTTAGCTAGCAGCTCCCAGGGTATACGTGGGAATAAATTCCTGATAGTCTTCCGAAGGTAAGGATTTTGTCGATTCTCAATTCTTGTTCAGTTAAATGTCAGAGACTGCATGTAACCTTCTGTGGGTAAGTACTAGTACTATACTACTACTTGTCACTTGATACATATGGGCTTCAAAAGTTCTAAGTTCTCGGCCCTAGATTGTCCCTTTGAAATGTACCTAAAATAAGGTGTAGATAATGCATATTATTAATCAGCATTGCAATTGGGTCAACTAAAGCAGTCTTCGCAACCGGTAAGTCATGTAAAAATCTCAGTAAAATTGCAACCAACTGTATTTGTGGATGATGAAAACTATGCGTGGAATTACTTGTATTCTACTTGTCCTCTCTCGAGGGCTTTATATACATGTATACTACGTATCTAAAAAAATTTGCTAAGAGAATTGTCACTAAGATTTTTCTATTTATTTTCTATTTTATTCTATACTACGTAGTCCAAGACAAAGGCAACGCGCTCTAGGATTTACTAGAGAGCGCGGCGCCGACTTGGCTTACTAAGCAATCCCCGCGCGTGCATGGCAGAGTTGCATCATCGCACAACAGTGGAAAGTGAAAGCTAGTTATGAAAATTGAAAAGATGTTCAACAATTGTATCATGTAACATGATTGGAATTTGGGTGATGCGACGATTGACCTTGGTCACTTTGTTAAGTGTAATTTTAGTTAACAGACATATAATACAGCATATATACTGATTAAAATCAAATTCAATACAAGTTAAGTACTAAAGTGTTTATAACAAAAAATCAGTACCAGTAGTGAACTATATGAGTGCATTTTTTATGTGTGCACCACGATTCCTTCTTTCATTTCTGCCGAGCAGGTTTTACTTAGGTTTTACTTCAAAACTCAAATGCATTTCAACGGCTGTTGTCGTTAGCTCTCAGTTTCTGGGTACTTATGTAAGTGTGGGAAAAGCTAATGAGTCAGCCGGCTTGAAGCTGAAGCCAAGCCACTCAATAGCGAGCCACATCACGTTGGAGCCAGAGCCGTTTATTCAACTCTGGCTGGCTGTTTTACGGCTCGGCTCTGCGGCTAGCCGGATATGAGCCGAGCCACAGCAACACTACCCACAAGTCGCATCATTGAGTTCCACAAGTTCCCTGGGTTCCCATTTTGGCACAGATGCTAAGTGTACCTTCTTCAGCTAAGTGAATTTAATCGTCTGTTTTAATTATGTAATTGGACAATCACGCGTCACAACGATGCTGAATTAACTTAAGAAATGAGATCTCAAAAAAACTCCTCAGTGCAGGGTTCAAACCAACAACCTCTTCATTTTTGAAACTAAAACTGAAAGTGCATCTTTACCACTGGGCTATAACATAATCGTAATTTTATTCAACCCAATATTACATATCACAGCTTTTTACTACTTAGACCTTAATTTTTCTAAAAAATTGCTCAGGACGCTGAAAAACTGCGTTCAAAACGTAGCATGCACATCATGCTTTATACTAATGGAAGAACATATTCTAACTATTTGTTGTTAGAGATAAGAAATTGGTACATTAACTTAGTGTGAAGTTCACTTTCTCACACCTCGAAGTGTTTCGAGGAAGTAAGTAATACTAAGAGTCTGAGCCCTTGATGGTATTACTGTAGTGGTAGGTATGCCGCACCTCACATGCATATGTATTGGAGTAGGAGACTGTAGTTAAGTGAAGAAAGAAAAATGGCTTTGTTTGGAATTTAGCAGTATGACAGTAATTATGCTATTTAAATGCTATTCTTGTACCAGAACATCCACTTGTGGATCATTTCATTTGACAGTGGGACAGGCGGGCCTAGCAGTTAGAAAATAGCCACTAACGAGAAAACATGCACCAAACTTGTACCGAATTGTAGAATTATGCTCAAACTATACCAATTAAGAACAATTGGAATGTGTTCGAGTTCTAAAAAGGTTTGGTTCCTTGATATAACCCTGACCTATTCAATGCTGCAAGGCTACAGCCCTACCCCATGCCACCCACGTCCGGATTTTCCGAACCAGCATCACCAAGAATGACAAAATATGTCGGGATTTTAGATCCAGCAGTTTCGATTTTTCGCTCATTTTGTCCGGATTTTGATTGAGCTTTTTGCCAAAATTTTAAAATTTCGTCCGAAAATGGATCAGGCATTTCCTGCTATAATCAGGGGTCCTCCTTTACTCCGTCCACTCGCCGCTACCATCTTCCATCGGGCCGAGAGCATGTGTATCTTCTCCTATATATCATTCTTCCTACAGCTTTCCTTGCAAATCTAGCTCCGAGTTGCGAGTGTGCATTCCGGCGCCTGTTTGAATTGGACGAGCTCTCAGTGGAAAAGCAGAGGGTTGCCTCAACAGCACAGCTCCTAGTAAAACCAACTACGGTATGTTGTCTCATTGTACTTAGACGCCAAGTCCTATGTTACATAAGCGTCTAATAATGGCACTTGTGACTGAGGGTGCCATACATAAACAGGGGGCCGAAGGTTTCAACTCGGTTCTTCGCCTTCCCGCAGCTCTATCACCATGCCTCCTCAGTCCCAGTATCTGTTGTAAGTTTTCCTCAGTACGAAAAGACGCAGAATTCAATGATTTGTACACAGATATCCTGATGACCCGTTGCCAAGGTGCGACATGTTCTTGCTGCAAACGATGTAGCCGTTGCTCTCGGAACTTATAGCTCCCTTTTCCTACTCGTTTGTATAGATTTAATCCTGCACCACGCGCAATCCTACTTCAACCAATCTACGGCAGCGTAACTGGTGCGTGAGCGCTACCTTTTTTTCTCGAAGATACGACAAATTCATTCAATCGCCACAGATGAAAACATCCAAAGATACCCATACGCAGCGGACCGAGGCAGTACATCATCTTACCTAGGTAAATCTGCGAAAATACCTCCAATGTATACCCCTTCTGTAAGTTACATACGGAAAATGGTTACTCAAGCGATTTAATTACTGTAGCCTATAAAGGACGAAGAGAGCGAGATTCCTGAAGATATCGCCAAAGATCTTCCAAAAGATCGTGTCAGCGAGAGATCACGGTACTTCAGCCTCCTCCCTCCCTCACACCTCTTTTGCTGGTCAAAATGTACAGGCCGTAAAAAGGGAGTTTGTGTAAGCATCTATTAAGCTATTATCTACAATTTCATGTTAACAGCTCATATCACCAGGTAGGAATCAACTACAATGGTCAAAGCCGAGAACTGAAAGGATGTGTGAACGACGCTCGTCATATGCGGGACTATCTCGTGGGTTGGTGAAGTAATGTCTCCTCTTTTCTTGCTTATTTCGCTAACTATAAAAGCGTACCATGGGTTCCAGAAGCATGATATTCTTTTACTCACAGACGAAGGCGGAATAATGCCTACACGACAGAATATGATTGACTCAATGAAATGGCTTGTTCGGAGTGCAAAGAAACACGATTCGCTGTTCTTCCACTGTACGTTGATGTCGTTCTTATTCCTTGTTCATGAGCTAACCCATCGATCTGGAAGATTCGGGACACGGAGGTCAGGTGCCAGATGAAACTGGGAGAGAGATTGATGGAATGGACGAAGGTTAGGAAATTTCACACAACTATACGTCAAATACCAATGACTAATTCGGATTCCTTTGGGGTTTCAGCTATCTACCCACTCGATTACAAACAGACGAAGGAGATAATCGATGACGTGCAATTTAATTCCTGTTTTCTGGAAATGGGGAAGACTAACTCATAATGTTAGGAATTGCATAAGATTATGGTGGAACCGCTACCACCAGGATGTCGTCTAACTGTGAGAATTTTTTTGATTCCATCCTACTTCTATTGACTGATAATGATAATTAGGCAGTATTTGATGTTCGTTGCTTTTATTGATCCCTGAAATTGAATATTGACCTCACCGTTTCTAGGCTTGCCATTCCGGCACTGTTCTAGATCTCCCCTACCTCGTAGGACTACCTCTCATACTTCTCTGATATGTTTCACTATTGCTAACCCCACTCAAGCACTCTGCCCACGGACGGCTTAGAGGACTCGATCATATAAGCAAACGTTTGAAAGCCCGGCGGTCAGCTCCAGCAGCCGATGTGGTAGGTGATTTCACCCTGTACACAACATGAATCTCCCTTCACGTTCTAGCCAGATATCATTTGCCGCATGTAAAGATGATGAAACAAGTGCAGATACATTCCAAGGAGGGGTTGCGGTCGGTGCAATGAGCTATGTAGGTACCATTACTAGTATCCGCAGGATTTCATTAACTTCTAAGTCAGGCCTTGATTAAGACTTTGAGTAAGTAGAATAGCCATTAATCGCGAAAACGATCATTAATCCTATTATAGAGGCAACCCCAGAAATAACATACGATGAAATACTCACTTCGTTAAGGTAGAGGAGAATACTCTGGCTTAGCGACTAATCTCTTACACATGCTGACAGGAAACTCCTAATACCTAAGTACCACCAAAAAGCTCAGTTAGGCTCGACATATCCTATTGTAGGTCTTCGCAGTGACTGGAGATGTATAAAAGTATTCTAACTGATCTACTACATTGCATTTTAGAGCGTCTCCAGAACTTTCACCATATAGCAATATACATAACTACTACACTATTCTTAAACTTATTTTTAACTCTCAAGTTTTATGTTCACTAAGCAACCCACTGACAGTACTAGAGCAATACTAGACTAGAGTTTTCACTCATGCTATTTATCAAACCTATATACATTCTAGTAATGATCAACACGCGCGCTCGCACGGAATTCAGATCACGAACGAAAAGTGTCTTGCGAAAAATTACATGCATTGCAAACGGTACAATCAACCCCTATTCTCCTCTCCCTTCATATCCATTGCCTTGATGTGTTCCGCAAATCGGGCATGCCTTTCACGAGTATCATAATCCGCTTTTTTGTACTCAGGAAGGCTAAGATCGATTGTGATAAAGAGAATCAAGAAGTTGGTAATGCCGTAAATGATAACAGTAGAAAGACGTAAGGCTGCCTGGTCAATCCCTAGATGCTGAGCATATGTCAAAGACGCCGTATTGAGGATGTTTAATGATAGGAAGAACATGGCACGCTTGAGAACGAGCGGAAAAATCCACCTGTGCACTCGACTAATCATCTGTGTGTTGGTCTTCCGTTGATGGTATCCGACCTACAAGGCGCTCATGATATAGTGAGCCAGGAGGGGTAGTGTGGCAACGACGAGAAGGACGTGAAACCGCATTCCAATGCTGATTTCATGGTGTGGAACTAGTGAAGCAACTTTGTGGTCACGGCTTGGACCGCGAAGACTACTGTGGGGCTGGTAAGGAGTCAGGACTCCGAGTATAATGTAGAAGGTGAAGCTGATGGTGTCGACGAGCTTTAGGTCGAGAGCTGGGACAGTTTCAATCTTCTTGGTACGCGCCTTAACTGTTTGTACCAGTATGAAAAGGAAGAGCCTGAAATACATGGTAGGTTCTGAGAAAGAGTGGCGCAGAGAAGTCGTGAAACGACCTCCATAAAGAATGACACGACCTTGGGGTCAAATTCAGAGTAAGTCTGTTAAAAAATTAGGACTATACATTCAATAGGTCTTGGTTATTGCTGCTCTTGGCAAACCACCTGTTCGCTTAGCGCTAAGACTCAAGAGCTCCGAGTCAACCCCTGTCAATCATAGTCAACCTCGGAGATGCACATAAGCGCACATGCTTGCATCCGCCTCGCAATAAACTCCTATCCGTCAGTAACTGTGGCAGAACAACGCAGACATAGTGTAAGAAGTACTGTCCTGTCCTGTGTAGTGGCGGCTGGGTTAGATGAGTACCTGGTTGCCGAACGCGCAAAACTGAGACTCGAGGAATTCGCTGAGATTCGACTTGGAAATTAACTTAACTTCAGTATTCCACAAGATGTGAAAAAATTGAGTAACCGATGTATAACACGGCAACAAGTAAACCGAGTGACGAACGAAAATGGATAAGACAACAAAAACATAATCATCTAGGAAATTTTCTTCGTATCATAACAACTTGCTTCTATAAACCACACATCGGTTTCGAATCACAAAACTACCGCACATACACACCTTCATCGCCAGCAAAATCCTCCCGCACAACATCCTTCTCTGTGAAAATGCTAAACAGATCCGTAGCATCCACCTCGCCTAGCCCTGGTGGAGGCCATATAAAGTTAAGTATAAGCCACACGGTCCCGCTGATGAAGAATCCTAACAGCCAGGACATGTAGTATACGTGTCTTTGTTGAGGTGAATAAATGTATAGAGGTGTTTGGAGGTGGACTTACATCCATTTTAAGTTTACTGATACAGATTTAGGTGTTACAGAAGCGCAGAAACCTGGCATACTCGGCCAAACGCCCTACAGTGAGAAGGATCAATGATGTTAATTGATAATAAACGTATGTAACGTACTAGTACCCATGCAACTGGTGCCCTCCAGTTCAAGCCATGCCAAAACCTAGTTTACATTTAGTCTTCAATAACAATTCTAGCAAAGAGAACTAATAACCAATAATCACTTGCCCGACTGGGATTAAACAAATGTGAAAGTTTTAGTTTACGACGCCGTAGCACGTGATAGTCCATCTATTCATAATGACGTGAAATCATCTCTCTACCGAGCAGCAGAGAAAGTGACGCACAATCATGATCCCCGTTAAAGGTCCTAGAAATACAGCATAGCCAGAAATCGCTGATATGAAGCTGTTTGCCGTCTACCCGAACGATATTAACAGCAGTAAGCGGAAGAGAATGAAAGGCTGCATACATTGAGGATTCTCCATGGATTAATACATATGCCGATAGCAGCTACGATAAACGATCCACGTCGAATATCGACGTATCTATTTTGTAATTAGATGCTTAGAGCAGTACTGAAAAGAAAAAAACGAACCGAGGTAAAAGAGCAGCCAAGTCCATTCCACCGACAACGCCGCAAGCGACGACCTTTAAAGTAAAAGCTGAGCATTGTACACCAAGAGGAATAGCGACTAAACAGTACATTGACGCATATTTGAGAAAGGAAGAAAGAAAAAGCAGCAAAGAAAACCGCTGCTCTTGCTCCTTTCCCACCATGGAATTGTATAGCTTCCAAGAGATCGTACAATTTCCTATGTGTCCTTCAGCACAGACGACACGAAAAAGAATGAGGAACCCCACCAAAGAAGCGGTTCATCCGGATAAAACCCCTTCGCACACGAAGTGGTGATAATCCCCAAAATGTTAGAACCAAACTGACACGCTGGAATGATGAATAACTGGCCCCATATCTGGTCTCCGGGTGTCGTTGAGTATCTAGTGAAATCTTACCAATAGATTAGTCTCATTCATACGCTGAAAATAGAATAGAAATCATACCACTCTGATACAAAATCCCACCAGACCAACCTCCAATCCCACTCGTAATCATGCGCATCATAGCCCAGCTGAGTTTTGAGCCCGTCAACTTCCCCACGCCGTAGACTTCTTCGGGGTTGTTCCATAAGGGGCCGACGTTGCCTTGTTTTGCTAAGGCCCATATGAATATCGAGAATGCTGCGACGGAGACGATTACGGAGGAGAATATGGCGGGGACGCGGTATCTATTGAGCGTTGAGTGAGAAGATTAGTGCGGAAAATATAGAGGCTTACTGTTCGGGTTTTAGAAAGAAGATGGGGAGGGATATTAACCAAAAGATGATAAAACCAACTTTTAAAGACGTTCAGTTCAAAGGTGATGTAGGTGAAGATAAAATGAACATACTAAACTCATTAGTCTTCATTCCAATACTCGGTCCAAACGTATTTTTCATGGCATAAAAGCTCGCTTCCTCAATACGCGTTAGTACACCAACAAGTCAGAAAGGATAGGACAACTCACGCCATATCGAGCCAATCATAACCTTAACCATCTGCCCTCCATACCAGCCCTGAACACCGTACCAACAACACGACAGAATGAAACGGTTCAGAAGGGGGAACCATGCTCCCCGCCTATTCACACGTTATTCCGGAATCGAAGGAGTTAAAGATAGAACGCACATCCCCCATGAACCTCGATTGATTACAGCCTGGTGTATTTCTGTCATGTCTATTCTTAGAAATGAGACTCAGCGAAATGAAGACGTACGAATGGAATATGCCATTTTGCCCCTCCGTGCCCATTCAGCAGCAGTGCCCCGAGTACACTTGCGAGATATGATATGAGAGTCGTAGAGGAAGAGGTGGGGTAGGGGCGTACATTAGTGTGCTTATTGCGTTAACTAGGCAACAATTATACTCAATGGGTATGTGAGAATGGAGTAAACGTACCAGCAATAGCTTGTCCGACAGTCAACCCAATTGCCACTGCAAATTCTGATCTTCAGTTACCGCTCCGGGGAACCCCAAAGAAATTTCTTACAGGCCGTTGATGCACCTGACCATTCTGCGATATTGATACCTTGAGAGTAGTCGTTTTACAGTTCAGCAGTTTCAATAACAAAAGTGCTAACGTACAAGTTGCCAACCAGAAAAACACGAACGTCTTCTTCGTCCATGTTCTACGAGACGGCGGGAGGGGCAAGATATCCTCGTTTTGGTATGCGGAGGCGTTTGGTGAGACCTAGGTACATAAAACGTCCAATGAGTAATCTTAGGCTAAATTAAAAAAGAGAACAAAAACTCACCTGCAACGCGTTCAGAATAGATTTCATCATGACTTCTTTCCTCCCTCCACACAAAAGTTTTTACTCCTTATAATCTTCTATAATCCAAATGAAAATGATAGCACGAGAAATATGAGAAGTAAACACTTCAGCACCCCATTGCTCGCCTAGTGCTCCAGCGAAAGAAGATGACTGTGACTCGAACGCGGGGAAGCGGTGACGACAGAACAGAAAAGAATCAAGCTCAAGGTCCGATCGTCGCCGGTCGGGGTGTGAAAAATATTCAGCGGTAGATAAGATTCGAAGAGAGATAAGATTGGAGAGTAGTAGAGATAAGTTAAGGTCCGGGTCTCGTTAATAAATTCCAATTCCAATTCCACTGTGATTCTAGAAGCGGACCTGAGAAGGATCGTGTGTAAGGAACAGGAACTTGGGAAGAAAACTAAGAGACTCGCGAAGGTCAACAAAAATCCATATATTTCAATTTGTCAAATACAGTCAGCGGATTCAGCTATCTTCATCATCAGACACTACCATATACTCGAACTTCTGCAAAAAAAAAATAGGCGCAACAAACGAACCTAATACTTGTTGTCGCGGGCGTAGGCATCAAGAGCATCATGGAGAACAGTAGTAACCTGCTCCCCCATACCAGAGGCTTGGCTCTTCTGGGCAGCCTAAAAAATCAGTCAGAAAAAATCAGTTCATCAAAAAACTCGAGCGTACCGGAGCCCAATTAACAAGCGCATCGGTGAAAGCATCCATCTCCTTCGAGAGTCCATAAAGACTCTGACGAACCTGCTGCTGCGCACCCTGTTTCTGGATGTACGCCTTCTTGTCGACGACGGTGGAGATGGCATCGCGTAGGGTGGTGCTCATCGACCCGGTAGTGGCGAGGATGTCGTCTGTGCGGAGGTCGTCCTGGGTCCGCTCTTGATTGGGAGGGGTGAGCTGCAGGGAGCGGGCGGTGTGGGTCATGCCAGAGAGCTTCTCCGCGTGCGACATTTTGGAGAACTGGGAGTTGTCGCGCTGGGAGGTTTGCTGGCCTTGGTCTTGGGTGAACTGACCCTCGAGCTGGGAGCCGCGTTGGCCTTGAGCGGTTTGTTGGTTCTTGGAGACCTGGGACTGAGCATCCTTCTGCAGTACCTGGTCAATAACACAAACAGAATAGAACTGTATGAAATCACAAACCTCGAGGTCAGCGCTACCTTTTTGCAAAGCACTAGTCAACTTGTCCATGTGCTCCTTGATCTCCTACACAACGCGTCAGCACCACTATCCAGAGAAAAAGAGCG
>JASFCY010000363.1:0-11147 GCA_036940585.1 Cyathus olla
TTCTCCTAGTCATTGATTCTCATCCATAAGTCTTCTGTTTATTGTTAGGTGGCCTTGTCTAAGTATTGCCCTAACAGTGTGTTTATTTGGCTTCAAGCTTAAGTACTGGATGTATTTTCAACCAGTGTATAACACTGCTTAGATCATAAAAGTTTTAAAAAAATGACATGACCAAAATTATACCAAAATGTTACCATAATGCATCTGAAATATAACTTTCAACTAACTATTCTCAGAATACAATTAAGCTAGTTTACTAGTTTTATTAGTACTGTAATCCAACTGCAGGCTAACCATAATATGACTATTGTCTACTGGTCTCATATATTTACTAACTAGGCCTGACTGATTGTTTTTACTAAGTGTAATTCTTGGCTTCTGCCAATTTGGGATCCTCAAGCAAATCTCAAGAGAAAGAAAATACAGATATATTCATTTTATACAAGCTTATATACTAATGTAAGTATTTAATGACATTACAAGTCATAAAAGTAAGAAAACATGCAAGGGCAGTCATAGTAATGGTTTTGAAGTGAAACTACTATTCTTTTGAATCACCATGTGCATTTAGTTGCCAGTTTGATCTCATCCTGTCACAATTGTTACTGTTGACAGTTGTTGACATAACAAGATAAATCATGTGCAGTTATCATGTTACAATGCATTGAAAATTGGCATGTCTTATCTTGCATAACAGTTCTTAAAGAAACTGGTTTCTACTCCACAAATGTCTTTATTGTTGCTTACTTCCAGTCAACAGGTTATACTTCTAAAGGGCTTCACTACCAGAAGAACACTACATGGATTCCTTCCAAGATCATGGCTGCTTGAATACAAAATGTTTCAAATGATAATAGAGGCCTACTGGATCTTGCTTTTACAAAGGCTACAGTAGTTACTATAATAAATGAAGTGGATATAGCATCCCATCAAAAGGACCTGCAGCTTTCATCATCTGGTATTATAGTCTTGTACCTTACCACAGACTTTGGACTTGAATATAACAAAAATGTTATATCCAGTATTCAATCCACAGTTAATAACAATAACTCCAGAGTTATTGGAGTAAACTTAGCAAGAATGAGACTATGAACTGTGGCCTTAGTTTGTATTCTGTGCCCCCTGAGTAGTTCTCTGGAGTGGTTCATGATTTAACAGAGTGAGGCCTAGGAATAGGGAAGCAAGATGATTAGACTGTAGGTGTAAGTGACAGACAACTTGTCATGGTCGAAGTCACACACTAACAAATGTCAAGGAAGAAATGAGTAATAGTCTGATATATAAACCGTCTGGAATATACAAGCTTAAGACTAAGGAGTAACTACATATTAATTACTACTTATATACTGTCTTACATGTGTCTACCATGAGTCGAGAGTCCATGCATAAGTCGTGCGTATTACTGTGCTTTACTGTGCACACAGTCGAATGATCGTAGTGAAGCTGTGCCTGTAGTTGGCTGAGTAAAAGCGTAGTTGCCTTGAGGTCTCTGCGTGTGTGTGTCATGTGATGAGTCACATGATAGATCATATGATGAAAGCGAGTGGATCCTGACATTACCCCCCCTTTAAGAATTGTGTCCTCACAATATATCTAATTGGAATGCTTCTTGTATATCGTTAATAATTCTTTGTTGGTATCGCATTCGATATACTTGTAGTTCCATGTATCCGTAGGTGCTGAGCATAATAAATAATAGAATAGTCATGGGTATTTCCCATAATAGATCGAGGAGAATAGAGGATGGCATATTGATCATTGTTGTTTTTGTGTTTTGATTTAAGTTAATTTGGTTTAGGCATATCCAGATTTTCCCGATGAAATTTATTCACTAATCTCTTGGCATTTCCAAGATTTTGATGATCCATCCATGTGTTGTATTCATGTGAATAGCCTTTCTATTTGATTTGATACATAATTTTTCCGTATCTCCATTTGGATTCTAGTACTTCTTCTATTTCGTATTCATCTTGATTTTTGACTAATACTACTGGGGGTGGGTTGGGTTTTCTCTGACTAGGGTACTCGGGAGGAATGTATTTCATAAGGAGTTGTGTATGAAATATGGAGTGAATTCTTTTCCATGATTTCGGAATTTCTAATTCGTAAGATGCATTTCCAACCTTTTTTAGAACCTTAAAGGGGCCATATCGCTTGTCATCGAGTTTAGCAGCTGGTCAGTCCATTTTGATGTTGATTCCTTCAAGGTAGACCTTATCTCCAGGTTTGTACTCTTCGGCTTCCTTTCAGTGTTTATCATAATATCCCTTCATGATCTCCAATGCAATTCCTAATGAAGCCTTGGCATCTTCCCTTAATCAAGTGATGCTTTCGACAAATTCTTCAACTCCCACGATCCTGGTTGTTCCTGAGGGTCCAGTGCCTTTCCATGGGTGTTGACTGGTGTTCATGTAGAATGGTAAGTATCCTGTAGATCTGTAAATCTTGTCATTGTAGGAGAATTGGGCCATTTGAATCCACTCAGCCCAGTCTGACTGTTTGTAATTTATGAATATTCTGAGATGTTGTTCTATCTCTTGGTTTACACATTCTACTTGTCCATTGGTTTGTGGTTGATAAGCCGTAGACATATTCATCTTAATTCCCAGTGATTTCGATAGTTCTTTTGTGAATTCTGACTTGAATTGCAGTCCCTGGTCGCTAATTACCACTTGAGGAAGTCCATGGTGTTTGAACACATGGTTAAGGAATTCTCAGGCTGTTCCTATGGAATCTATTTCCTGATTACATGGGATGAATTCGGCCATTTTTGTGAATCAATCGACTACTACCATAAGAAAGTCAAATCCTTGTGATAGTGGAAGTGGTCCGATGAAATCTACAGATACTATTTGCCAAGGTTTATCTGGAATGACATTTGGGTCTAGAGGGCCCTTCTTTGTTGTTCAATGGATATTTGTTCTTTGACATGCCTTGCATCTGGATATGTACTTCTTAACATCAGATCTTATTCGTGGCCACCAATAGTCTCTGAGGATCAATTCCTGTGTCTTGTATTCTCCTGGATGCCCACTTATGGCAGGGTTGTGATTGATACGAATTATATCTTCCCTTAATTTTGTGTTTTTTGGAACGTAGATCTGGTTCTTCCAGGAGATAATGCCTTCTTCAGATTCGGACCAATTTGGATCCTTTTGGTCAAGCATCTTGATGACTTCTTTATCACAATTCTTCTGAGATTTTCAGATCCTTTCCATAATGTCATCATCTTGTCCAATCATGTGATGTTGGACTCTGAAGTGTTCTGCTTTTAAAAGCGTGATGTTCGCATTGTCATTCTCACCCTTATCAAAACCTGGTCATCTGGAGAGTAGATCTGCCTTAGTCATCTGATTTCCTGGTTTATGGTGTAACATGAATATGTACTCCTGTAATTCGGTGACCCATCTAGCCTGTCTTCTGTTAAGTTTCTGAGGTTTCTTAAAATATTCCAGATTCTTGTGATCAGTCCAGATTTCAAAGGTTTCCTTAGCTCCTAAAAGATATTGGCGCCATTCTTCCAGTGCTCTCATGATCGCCAACATTTCCTTATCGTAGATCTTGTAATTCCATTCTGCAGGGTTCAAGGCATGTGAAATAAAGGCTATCGGTTGATACTTTCCATTTGTCTGTTCCTGGGAGAGTATGGCTCTGTTGGCAAAGTCTGAGGAGTCTGCTTCTACACGATATTTTCCTTCATCATTGGGTAAGGCTAGCACCGGTGCTGTTGAGATTTGTTCCTTAAGATCTGAGAATGTGATTGCTTGTGGTAATTCCCATTTCCATTCATTCTTTCCAGTGAGTTTGTGGAGTGGTTTAGCTACTTTGGCAAATCCCTTGATGAATCTTCGATAGAAGTTAATGAATCCTAAAAATTGTTGTAGTTCTTGCTTGTTATTTGGTACCGGCCAGTCTTTTACAGCTTGTACTTTAGCAGGATCCATTTGTACTGTGTTATGTGAAATGATCAGACCCAGATATTCGACTTTGGTTTTCTCAAAGAAGTACTTCTCTGGTTTCAGGAATAAGTTATTTCATTCCAGTTTTTCTAATACATGTTTCACCATTGCCCGATGTTGATCTATTGTTTCTGTAAAGACTAGAATATCGTCCATGTATACTATGACTTGTCCTAGGTCTATTTCATCCTTGAAAATGTCGTTCATCATGGTCTGGAACATTGCTGGTGAATTTGTTAATCCAAAGAACATAACCAATGGTTCGAACAGTTCTCTGTTGGTTCTGAAGGCTGCATATTGTTCATTGCCTTGCTTGATCTGGACATTGTTGTAGCCCCATCTGATGTCTAATTTGGTAAAGTGTCGTGCCTTTTTCAGCTTGTCTACTAATTCCTGGATGAGCGGCAAGAGGTATCGGTTTTTAACCGTAATCTCATTTAGTCATTGATAGTCCTGAATGGGTCGGAGAGATCCATCCTTCTTTTTAATGAAGAAAAATGGAGATGCCCATGGTGATTTTGACGGTCTAATACATCCTGACTTAAGATTTTCATCTAAGAACTCGTCCAATTGTCTTTGTTCTTCCAGGTTCAACAGGTAGATCTTGCAATCAAATTCTTTTGCTCCAGGAATAAGCTCGATGGCGTGGTCCCATGGTCGTCTCAGTGGCAATTCATCAAATGACTCTTTCTCAAAGACCTTCTCATATTGGTGATAGATTTCCGGTACTGACTGTTTTCAATGTGTCTTAGACTGCTGTTTGTTCTGTGCTTCAGCAATCTTGGATGCCATTGTTTGGAATGCTCTTATCTTGATTTCCTCCATAATGTTAACTGCAATTAGTCTGTCTCCATGTTCAAAGTCGATTTCCTTATCAAGGTCATCTTCTTCTTCAGGGTCGAGGGTGTTGATCAGTGGAGTACATTTGATTGGGCAGCATGTGAACTTCAATGTGTTTTTCCTCCAGTCTATTTCCGGGTTATGGGTTTTAAGCCAATCATGTCCAATAAAGATATCAGCTTTTCCCAAATTGGATATTGCCAGTGTTATGACTTCCATGTGTCTGCCAAGCCTGATTCGGAGTTCAGCGTAATGTGTGATCGAACCTCCTGAATTGAATGTGCCATCTGCATTGTATACTGGAATAGGTCATGGATATTCTTTCACAGTGATTTTATTTCTTAACACAAATTCTTTGTTTATACACGAACCAGTGCTTCCGCTATCTAGGAGTGCTTTTACATCATAACTTTTTCTAGAATCTAAGGTTGTGATGACCATGTGTAAGTCCATTTGATTTCCCTTGGTGCCTCGAATATATTGCTTTGGGGATTGTAGTTCTTCTAATGCGATTATTACATTGTTATCAGAAAGGTTATTTAATTCCTTTAGTGTCACATGAGTCACTTTGGGTTGTCGCTTTGTGTGTGTCCATATGTCAAGTATACCAATGGCGACTTCCGGTTTCTCAGCCTTAATTCTTTGTGCAGTCCAGTACATGTTTCCTTGTTTTGCTTCCTTCCCTGGGAAGCTGCACTTAGTTTGTTCATTCTTCTGTGATAATAGAATAGATTCCTGATCTACATTAGGGATATCTACAGAAGATGATACATAATTAGAGGCTGGCAAGTTGGCACTTACTGCTGGCCTCGGTGAAAACCCCAGCTAGCGGCTTAATTGCGCCTTCTGGTCATCTGAGAGATCTGGCATGGGTATTACTGTAGCTACAGAGTCTGTGTTTGTACATAGAGGGGCATCTACTGTCCTGTTCATAAATTGTTCTTGCTGGTTAGGGCAGTTCTTAGATAGATGGCTGCATTGGCCGCATTTAAAACATAGTCCTTGACATTTCATCCATCCTATTGCCTCCTTGCAAGACGGGGATCTGATCGGGGTTGGCAGGTCAAGGAGGGTTCGTGTTTGTTCTGGCCGGTTGACTCCCAGAGTTGAAGTTTCTGTTATTTCCGGCTGTCTGATAACTTCCTGTTGTTCCAAATCAGGCATCCGATTCCCATTTCTGTTGTTCGAATATGACAGCCTTATTTTTCCAGTCATTGATCGAAGAATCATCTTTTAGTCCAGCTACCTCCACGAGTCTCTTCCTGAGTGCTGGATTAACTCCACTCTTGAACTTATCTACCAGGGCAGTGTTATTGAATCCAGTAAGATTTTCCCATGCGTTGAATTCCAGAATGTATTCCTCCACTGGTCGTTTGTTTTGTCGGAGTTTGCCGATCTGTGCAATGGCATTACTCTGAGTTTCCGGTGATACAAAGAAGGCCTGTAAATCCGTAGCAAGTTGGTTCCAACTGGGGAATGGCGGGGTAATTGTGAATGAGGGTATGCCTGTTCCGTGTTTCCATGTACATTCTTGTGAGAGGATTCCAATCCGTTGTGTCCATCCTTCCATATCTATCTTTCTTTGTTGAAAGCGATGAGACGTTCCATATATGTGTCTGCCCATCTCTGGACAATGTTTCCTTTCCCCTTTTTGATTTTCATCAAAGTCTGGGTTATCTGTGTCCAATCAGAAGCAATCTTCTTCTGATCGAAGTAGTTCTCCATTCGTCTACACCAGCCAGACACCTGGTCTGGATCTCCTTTGAAGTCGTCGGGGGGTGTAACCTTCTCGTCTTTCTCCAGTTTAATCTCTCTGACCACCTGATTAATCAGTGTGGTAAGGTTCGAAGTGTGCCTGGTTCTATCCATATCATTTAGGTTGTTCCATCTTTCAATTCCCCCAACGATAAAGAGGGAAAGGAAAGTAGTGAGGAAGGCAATGATGGCAGCCTCAGTGATCATGATTTAATCGAGATGTATGCACTCAGGACCGTAAAAGTAGTAGTGGTCCCAGCACTCTCGGCAGTGAAGGCTTTCGTGGGTTGGGGCCGGTGGTACTGGAGATGGGGATTGGGATATGGGTTCGAGGCGGGGTATTTCGTCAGGCGTGGGAGAGAGGATGTGAATTTCTCTAGGTGGGGACAGGGTTGGAGTTGGTGTGGCTGGGATAACTCGGGTAATGGTCCGAGATTGGTGGTGAGATGGGATGCGGTAGAGGGTTCGGGAGCGAAGTTCAAGTCAGGTCCTAGATCTTGTAACAGGCATACGAATTGACACAGGTGACAGCTGCGCACACCTTGATCACACATACACTAATTTGCTGACAGAACTAGCTGGGGCAACACATGGTAGCCTCCCCAGACACTGGCAACTTAGGGTTCTCCGAAGATTACCCCTGCAGTCCTTGTGTGATTGGTTATTCGCCAAGAGTCGGGCTCAATGTTACTCTATGAGGCTCTCATGCTTCCCCAGCACAATGATCAAGTTTGTCGAATATAATGTATGTCTATCGGTCAGCCGATTGACAAAGAAGATGAGAGAGAAGAGTGGTGTGGGAGTTCCACAGGAGTGTGTGAGGTCAAGAAGAGGGGAGTCTTAAGCTAATGTAAGCGACAGACGACTTGTCACAGTCGAAGTCACACACTAACAAATGTCAAGGAAGAAATGAGTAATAGTCTGATATATAAACTGTCTGGAATATACAAGCTTAAGACTAAGGAGTAACTACATATTAATTACTACTTATATACTGTCTTACATGTGTCTACCATGAGTCGAGAGTCCATGCATAAGTTGTGCATATCACTGTGCTTTACTGTGTGCACAGTCGAATGATCGTAGTGAAGCTGTGCCCATAGTTGGCTGAGTAAAAGCATAGTTGCCTTGAGGTCTCTGCGTGTGTGTGTCATGTGATGAGTCACATGATAGATCATATGATGAAAGCGAGCGGATCCTGACAGTAGGTGGAAACCTAAGTCTGGAGTAGAATAGGAGTTGGAAATGTTAAGTCAACCTACTAGAGGTCAATGGCACAAAATCCAGGACAATAGATGAGCTTTGACATAAAGAGGGATTTAAACAATATAGTTGATTTCAAACTGAGGAGATAGTTACAAAAGGTAAACTACTTACATAAATTGTTCTCCAATAAAGTGGAGGACAAAAGGGAATATAGCTTCACTGGTAACTGAAACATAAGAGTTATATCATGGAGTGGAAAAGGAGTATACATAAACCTGAGGTAACATGCTGTAGAGCAGGCGATCTGCCTGCACTATGAAACGGCATATTTTACGAATTCCACAATCACCATTCTGACCGTGCTTATGTAAGCACGCCGCACCCTAACAACGCTTAGCGTTTTCAAATTTTCTTGACATTTTCTTCATTCTTCCCCTTTTCCCTTTCCCAAAACTCTAGACTTCCTTTAGTTTCAGTTTTACTGTACTTTCCCTCTTTTAGGTATTTGTTTTGTTTCATTTTTAGTATATAAACCTTTGTATCTAGTCCCAGTGGGAAACGGAATAGACAGCCTAACTCTCCCCCTCTAATGCTCAAATTCTAAGATTCTCAGTTCCATTCTCGATTATTTTATCAATTTCTCTTTCTTTTCTCCTACTAATTGATCTACTACCTTAGGACACCCCAGACTGGACAGATGTCTCGGTCGACTCGCATATAAATTTCTTTGTTAGGATGCCAGCACAGCTTCCTCCTCTACAATGCCAAGACTATCACAAGAATAATGGCAAGTCAGTGATATCAGATAGAGTTCTGAGTAGTCAATAAAGATGATAGTATGCTACAAGATAAGTAAACAATTACAAGTATACAAGATAATAGTGGAAGAAATGTCAGAATGCATGGAGTATAAAACAATAGTGAAATAATAAACAATAGAGGAACTATTTAGAATGGCTAAGAACATTAGTGGAGCAATTCTGGGATTAGATGGGTATGGTCATAACAAAAAACAACTACAATTTCCACCTTCCCTGCTTTATTCTCCTTTCTTCCATTCTCCCCACCAAGAATAGCTATGAAAAGCAGCTCAATAAGGAGAAGGCTGGAAAAGAAGAAACAATTCCACAGGTATACTACCATTCACTAATTCTCAAAAATATAAGCTCATTTATTACAGGCTATTGTTATTATCATCAGTATATGGGCTGTTGTGGTGAAGTGAATGGTGGCTGAGTCTTGTCAGGATTCATTACAGTAGAGTAGGGCAGACTATGTAGATTGAGCAGCATATGCTAGTTACCAGCCTACCTGTATGACTTCGATTTAGTGTGACATTCCAGTAAATAAAATTGTGTATTACATAACAAAGCACTACATTGATTTCTAATGGTTTGATGAAGTCCAATCATTATTTCACTACTCCCAGAAAATCTGTAGTTTGATACAAGACCATCCACACATGGATATTTTTGGTGCATTACCAAAAGTCTGGTATGAGACCAGTGTTTGGTTGCGCATTGCCAATTAGCAGTCTGCAGTTTTAGGTGGAGTTATAAATAATCATACTTATTACACCCCAAACCACTTATCTTTTGTCTTTGCTCATTTTTCCCTCTATCTTTTAAGGTAGATGGGTCTTGGGGTTCAATGAAAATCAACTTTTGGCAGAAGATCTGTATCAGGTGGTGAAGCTAACTTTTGAATTGCTTTTGAATCTATATAATAAAAAACCAATGGATTTTTCCCATGGGAATAAACTACCCAATTTATCCAAGAGACAAATGTCAAAGACAAAAATTCTCCCATGGATACGGGGATCATGGATACAAAACTTTTCTTGAATATTATAAGTACCCAAGAGTATAGAGAAAGTAGCTTGAAATTCCTCCATTGGGTGCTATAAGGTGCCCAGCTGGAGTTCTGCATTTTGTACAAGGCTCTAGTATAATTTATAAGTGGGGTCTTGACTCCTGAATTTGAAACCACTGTGGTGACAGGTTCTGATTGAATTACATCATACCAAATACCAATTGACATTGGTACCTTTTACCTTTTCACTGTTACTTTCACACTTTTCCTGGTCAATGCCTTCAAACAATGATCTTTTCCCAAACAATAATGATGTCTCTCCAAGTGCATCATTTTCTTGACTTCATAAAGGATTTCTGCTACAGATCTGAGAGGTGCACACGGTGGTGCTGGCATGTCTGGATAGGCTGTTCATGAACTGCAGGCTAAGCAATAGTAGTAGTCTGTTGCGATGGAATGTGACAGTCTTCACACCATCCAGGCAGCCATCCCACAGACATCACTCAACTTTGTCATGCAATAAATACATTACAGGTATTAGAAAATAGGACCGAAATCCAGTAGGTGGTTCTTTACCAGCTGGGAGTTGGGGCGAAATCTATGGGCGTTGTACAGAGATATATGGCTGGCGAGTGTTTTTGTGAGAAATCCGTTCTCAGCTAAAATGTTTTCAGGAGGACTTGGGTTTGGGTTGTCTGAGAATGTTAGCGAGGCATACCGATTTATTGCGAACAACTATAAAGATGGGGACGAAGTTTTTCTACATGGATACTCCAGAAGTGTCTATACGACTCGCGCAGTATCAGGTTTAATCAGCAGGAAAAGGTGGGAAATGGAAATGGGTGAAGGATATTTTTATTGATGGGAAGAAAAAGACGGTGGAGATACACGAGTACGACGTTCACGAAGGCTCATTGGAGCAAGTGACCATGTCAGATGAAGATAGGGCATTATTAAGACACGCAGCGCGTGGGTGGCAGGCGCCTGAAGAGACGAAAACAGCGGAAGCCAGGAGAAAAGAAGACAGAGAAAGGATTTTGGGGCGTTTGTTTAACTTTTAAATAACAGATTGAATGTAACGTGTTGACTAAGAACGCTGGACCTCTTCCCTTGAGTGGGGTGATAAACTCCTGAAGATCACCGAAGCTGATAGACGAGCGTCAATATGTGAATGGTTAAACACATGTTTTAATATATCATATTCTTCCCAGTGAAGAGTTAGATTCGGGGCTGAAGGTTCTCAACAAAGAATGCAAGCGGACAGACTACTGTCTGTCCTGTCCAGAGTCCTAGTGAAGTAGCATCGAGAGCAGTGAACGTCAGAGGGGAAACTAACTTGTATTGCAGAAATGTACATACGCAACTTAAGTAGGTACGAGCGGTGGGAAAATATAGGGAATGAGGTACGGAAATGAAGGACACGACCAAAGCATGATTTAACGAATTCAGCAGTGCAGGCGAATAGCATGCTCTACACGAGCTCCTATTAAAAACACGCAAGTTGCGCTGAATATTATAATAAATCAGCGAGGGCACGAAGTACACTTCGCATCTACCTATCATGGAGGATACGTC
>JASFCY010000364.1:0-11134 GCA_036940585.1 Cyathus olla
CCCGGAGACCCTCCACCTCACCACAACAAGATGGTACACTTCTTCACTCAGAATCTTCGACGGCTCAATTGTATGATTACATTTTTTCCTCTGCCCTACATGGAGTTTAACATAGCGGACGAACATAGATGATTGTTGGTGGCATCCATGAAGAAACTCCGTTTTATAACACAGATCCTGTCAACAGCTTCGAATTTTTCCCTCCGAAAGACGGTGGTGTCGCTCGTCCATCTGACTTCCTCGCTCGTACTGTCCCTGTAAACCTTTTCCCAAGGTATGAACTCTCACTGTAATATGGTGTTCCTGGCTGATATATTGTGAAGGGTATTCGCCCTTCCGGACGGTCGAGTGTTCATGGTAGCCAATAATCAATCCATCATCTACGACATAGAAAAGAAGACTGAAACACGCCTTCCCGATATACCCAACGGTGTCAGGGTTACGAATCCCTTCGACGGTACTGCCACCCTTCTCCCTCTCTCTCCGCCCAATTTCACTCCGGAAATTCTTGTCTGTGGCGGCACAGCTTCAAGTGACCAGATCCCCTCGGCAAATCTTTCGTCGCAAGATCCAGCTACGAGTCAATGCAGTCGCATTACATTGACTCCTGCTGGCATTAAACAAGGCTGGCAGGTCGAACATATGCTTGAACCTCGTATGATGCCGGAGATGATACTTCTTCCTAATGGTCAGGTTCTTATTACGAACGGCGCTAGGACCGGTTATGCTGCTGTGGCTTCTGTTGGAGACCCAATCGGGGGCTCTAATGCAGATCACCCAGTGTAAGTCCGCCGTTCAAGTCGGCTGAACTACTCACTTAGTCTTTCTTTAGCCTTACACCTTCTCTTTATACTCCGTCAGCGCCATTAGGACAGCGTATCAGTAACAAGGGTTTACCTACGACGAACATAGCACGAATGTACCACTCAACTGCCAGCTTGACACCAATGGGGTATGGTTTTTATATTCAAAGCCCTCTCTACACGCCGCGCTGATTAGCCTTTGTTTTTAAGAAATATTTTACTCGCTGGTTCCAACCCGAATGCTCAAGTAGTAAACGATACAGAATTCCATACGTAATTCATTTTTAAGGTTCCTCTTTCTGACCTGACTATTCTTCTTAGGGAATTCCGAGTTGAATACCTCAACCCTCCCTTCATGTCGGTTGCGCGACCAACCATGTCGAACGTTCCAAAACAGATTTCGTTCAACCAGAAATTTACTATTAATGTTTCAGTTCCAAGTAATCTGAAGGCTTCTTCTATCCAAGGTTAGCTCGGACTCCACAAGCGACTACATAATTATTAACCACCCATCAGTTGCTCTCATGGACCTTGGATTTTCCTCTCACGCATTCCATTCTAGCTCTCGTTTGGTATTTATGGATGCCCAACTTTCCCCCAACCGCAAGACGCTCACAATAACTAGTCCACCAAACAATAGGGTATTCCCTCCTGGGCCGGGTATGTGGTACAAATACTGTTACTGTTTCCTTTTTTCTGACTTATGTATTCCAAGGTTTCATATTCCTCACAGTTGATGATGTGACAAGTACCGGAGCTCATGTTATGGTTGGGAATGGAAGACCACCTCCCGTACAGGATCAAGGCATTCCTCTTTAGTAAACTCATTTTCGGTTGTATAATCTGTCATTGTTTTGGGGATGTGGTATATAAAACCAATTTGTTGATGGAAATTATTTCCCTTCAAAATTGAAGTGGTTTAAAGTTCGTGTACTTTTGTTAGTCCAAACATTCAGACAAACAAACGATTTATTCGAACGTACTCTCAGAGCTGTACACAGGCTCCTTAATTTATCCTTAACCACCCACTCGTTCTCGCTACCTGATTTGAAGGCTAATAGTAGTAAGTGGGGAAGAGAAGTTTTGGAATGCTCGTGATTCGTGAAAGCTTAAAGGGAAATAGATCATTTGCATTTATGGAAATTTAGTTTCCTTTTCCGGACGTAAGTCCTGTCAGTAACCGATCCCCCGGAAGTGGGTTCGTACAGCATATCGTTATGAGTGTTATTGGAACGGCAGACGATGTGAGCCGTCATGCTATACAGTTACTGTTTTTTTTTGATCTGCAAGCTACTAGGTGCCAGTTGCTTCTGGGAATAACTGTAATGATTGACAGTAAGTTCTGTTCAACCAAGACACTGTAGGTAAAATCTCTCGCGTCACATTACAACCTTACTGGTCAATGGGTCACAAGTATTGAGGAATATAAATGAAGGACTCACTACAGCAACTTTATTAACGGATACTAGCTTCATCAACTGACTCATCTTTTTTTTGTATGATATGACTGCAGTACTTACTAACATTGGAAGAAGCAGCACCTAAATATACACGCTTCAATGGTGCCAATTCGTCCTTACATTAGTGTTCAGAGAAAGAAGCTCCATTGTGCCCGCATATTAATGTTCTATCTTTAAATTTGTTTCGCCGAAATACTTCAGCAATACATCCCTCAAACCAAGGACTGTTGGCCGTGGGGTTATCATGTTAGGATCTTAATATGTATGAGGGACTAAAATAATAGCATGCAAAAGCAATCATTTCATATATATTTCGTCCGAAGCTATTTCGAATAGGTAGGCAGTAGCTACAGATACTAAGCTGCCTACAGGAGAGGGGGGAAAAAGCGAAAACAAAAAAAAAAAAAAAAAAGCGAAAATTTTTATATTGACAACTTGTTGAGTTAAAGGATAACCTGCATAAATAAAGGTATCGATGAATCGTATTTATGGGTAGAAAAATATAAGTCCCTTAACACTCACGTTATCCTAATTTAGGTTTAGGCGTTGCAGACTTGAGAACCGGCACTTGGGATGAAAACATCACCCCACTTAGGGGCTCCATAAAGACCCTCACCAACAGCGTTGAGCCAAGCACTGTCGTCGAAGGATGAATCCTGGAATCTCGCAGGGACGGTGAGGTCGAACACCCAACTCGAGTCAGAAACGAAGGTATCGGGATCCCCGATGTCATAATTTACCTTAACAGTGGCGATAAGTCCGGCTGGGTTATTGCCAACGACCAGAATAATGGCATTGAAAGCATCGACGGCGATGTTGACGTTGTGGACTGCGCTAACATCAATGCAGTAGTACTGTGATTGCACATAGCTGTCCCCGGTGCCTACTTCGTTTCCATTGACATACAGGGTGTACCCATCGTCAACAGCAATCAGGACCTCGACTGTGGACGGGAATTTGAAGAAGGTTGTATCGAATGACTTGCGGAAGGCGCGGTGGCCAACAGGGACCGAGGCGCCAGAGCTCACGGCTTCGTTCGTCCAAATCCACTGAGCGTTGGTGAAATTCAGAGCTTGAGCTTGAGCTGCAGCCGAGAGAACGGAGAATCCGACGAGTGCAGCGAGCATGGCTAAATTTTCTGGTTAGCGAGATGATCAACTTAGTGAAGATCATATCTTACTCTTTGCAAAAGTAAACATGTTATTCAACAGCTTGGATGAGGACCTTGAGTAGTAAGAGTTAGAGAGAAATGTTTTTCTTGTTCTCTGTAGAATACTGTAGGGAAATCGCTCTACCTTATATACCGCACAAGATATTCTTAACTAGAAAAATAGTATACCAATTGTAGAAAACAGAACTCCACAAACATGTGAAGTTACGAAATGCTATATTTAATGCGATTTCCAGTAGTTGCAATTAGAAGAAAGGAAGCTAGACCATTTCAAGCTTCTGTTTGACACCAAATAGAACGAGCGGGTGCCGTGTGCCTTATACTTAGTATACATTGGCCGCTTTCGACTCACTGCGTGTGTCCTGACCATTCGGAAAGGATTAGCGGTTGTATAGGAAATGATTAAGGGCAGAGAATCAGCGTTATTTGCAGATTCAGAACAATACTATACATTAGTCTGGAAAAGTTGATGTAATCAACAGATCGAAGTCAACCCTAGTCTGCCATAAAAGTTGAATTTGCCACGCAACGCACTGTAAGTCATTGTAATGCCTTAAGGCTATGGTTGCCTTGTAGGACATTAATGGCAAAGTGTTAATCTAAGTTGCATTAAGATGGCTGACACATAGCCATAAAATGCATTATATCAAACGGAGGCCAGAGAATGGATTATAAGGCCAATCGCCAAATCTTAAAATGGAACTAGAATATTTTAACGTCTTACAAGGCCTCAAGATGCGATAGGAAATTTACAACCAAAATTGGATGTTGTAAAAGGATTCCTGCCTCGGCTCTAACTGATTTATTTAATGAACGAAATTGAACTACTATTCCATTCTATTTAAATACAAGTATCTTATGTAGTTGTAACATTACTAACTTACCTTTCTAACTTACGAAGCCGTGAATGACACTGTATATTAAATAACACTTACCTTTCACTTACCTTTTCCTTGCTCTACTTACGATTTAGAGTACATTTCTTGAAGGTAGGAATAAGCAGATACACCATCCTTTTATGCAATTTTCGCAGACATATTAGTCAGAGACGGCCGGATCTCCTACGATCTACACGTAAGTTCCGGAACCCGTCAAGACCCAGCTACAGTTGTCTCAGAACAGGTTGAACTGTCCAGACTATGTCTCCATGATGGTTATCATATCTCTCGCTTATTGTATTGTCACAACGATGTATTTTGATCTCTACCTTTACTTGGTCTTTACCAATCAATTATGGTTTTCTCTTTCGCGTTGATCTTTATATCTAATCATCCAATGATGATTATTTACAACTATGATCAAGAAATATTTTCTAAATGTATTACTAGGGTATGTATGGATCTGGGATAACTGTAATCGTATTGAGGGGCTTTCCTAATGTTAAGATTGCCTTGGAATAGGTCTTAATACACCCAGCACTCTTAGTAAGCATTGTATGACAGCCGGTTCATTAAAAAGCCTCGGGGTAAAATTACAACTACTCGCTATATGCCTTGTAATTTTATTATGATCCACAATCATCTAAATTAAGGCTTAATGCATTGCAATGAGTTTTCCACTTTCATGACATCAGCCTCATAAGAGCGATATTTTAAGCACTTGCATTCGAACGATCAAGGGTCCAAGAGAACACAACCAACTCCAGAACGAAGGTCTAGTGAAACACGATCTAACGAGAGAAAAGCTGAAGTAAGCCCAATGTTGGACCCCAATGGAAGTAAAAGAACAGTAACTAATGTCAAGTAAAGTAGCGACCCCTTGAACCAACCTTGAACGAACCACTGTAGAGTTGTTCTAAAGCAAAGTTGTCAATATCAGCAAGTATTTTGGATATTGACAGAATTTCCCTTCCTCCATATGGGTTGGAACACCAAAACACATTACAGCCTTGCAAGGTTTGAATCAACGTTGGGGTTACAAGCCCCCAAAAGAAATTTTAGGTACGAGCCGTATGACACTTACTGGCACTTATCATCCATCGCGACTTCCGCAAGTAATTGGTATTACTACCTTTGAAATAGACCTGGGTTAGTAATCGCGGAGTTTCCCCACGTAGACTCTGAAAAAGGCTACTAAACCCAAAGTTCGAACTACACCCCACAAAACTTGGATTGGGAAAAAGCTTGAGATTCACCGGGTGCCTGTTATGTTAAAGCGACAGTGAAAATAGTTATACATCCCCGAACATCGCCCTAACACAGATATTGAACGGGATATATAGCATAACCAATCACATGAAGGGTCTTTCGAACAAGCTTGCAGTCACTGACGCACTTAGGGGGGAGCAACTTTCTCGGATCAGCTGCGAAGACTGACAGAGGTTGTGCCGTTAATCAGGATGCGATAGTAATGTCCTCGGAATTATAGTGTTAAAAATACCGATAAATGGTATCTCCAGATATAAAAACATACATCTTACGAAAGCCACATTCCTCCTAACGGATCCGAGGGATCAATTATGTGTTATGTTCGAACAAAATGGTCGTCTATTAAAAATATAAATGACGTCGAGAAATGCGTCAGCAGCCGAATCATTCACAGAAATGATTTTATTACATATAGTATGTAGAGCCCTGAATAGCGGCGAAGGTGAATGTTTAGGTATATTTCCATTCATGTTGCGTGCTGGAATGTAGCATGCGCTAGCATTCAACAAAGTCTCCGCCGACTCCAATCGATGGCACCAATTTTATTACACGGGCTAACGTACTTTAACTCCGTTACTACGGTAAGTACCACGTCAAGTTCCAGTGGATATTGAATACATTAATCTGAATCATCTGCTAAAACCATCTAGATATGGGCTCGTTGTGACTGGGTTTGTCGTTGTCAAATGACTTTTGTTTGACTTCAAAGTTCTACCCAAATAGACGCGATTGAACACGTGAACACGGTCTTCAGCAACAAGACCAAATACGACAGTCGTGGGTGGTCCATCGTTGACGATGTTGTCGAACGTTGACGCTCACGATACCTTGACGATACTCTCCCTTTTCCCATGGTAAGTTATATTGATGTTCTTTCAGGTCTGTCTAATAGTGCAAATCTTCTCATATAGGCCCTCCAAACCTCGGGCGGTATCCAGCCGCTATCTTCAACCGCACGAACCTCCTTCATACCTGCTGCACCTTCTGCCTCGTCGACCGCCAGTCCAGGAAATCAAACAACACCAACTCATCATGCAATGCCACCCGAGCTCGAATCTACTCTGGCCATGCTCTCATCTCATCGTTCGGTGCTAGGATACTTGCTTGTCACTCGCGGTCATCCTCATGGGATTATCCGCCAATCGGGGGTGGTCTTCGAGGGTGAACAAGGGAAAAAGTATGCGGCTGTTGTAGCAAGGACTGTTGAGAACATGCAAAGTGGTTTAGAAGAACTGAGAAATGACGATGGGGTGGCAGATTCAGAACCTGCTGTACGTTCTTGTCTATCATCAGATTATCGAAGTGATTTGCTGACCACCTCCCTTATGAATCGCAGGACGAGATCAGATTCATGAGGATAAGAACGAAGAGACATGAAATTATGATATCACCTGGTATATATCTATCGCATCGTTGATGTGACTGGTCTGAAGCATTCACACAGATGAACGATATATCCTGGCTGTATTGCACGATCCTACCACATAAGGCGTCTTGCACAGCACTTCAGCCCTGTCCCTTAAATGGCCCCTTACATTAAAGTTTAGGCTATGCTCTATGGCATATTATTATGGGCATTATGGTGAAAATGGTACTCCACTATGTACATGGTGCAGCATGACACGAATGCTATCGCCCGTTCTATGTTAATTTTGGCTCATTCTCCACTTAAAACGCCGTCGTAGGAATTCCGCTACTTCAGCATTCCTTTATGCTCGCTATTAGGGTGCTTTGTCTAGTCCTAACTTATCCAGAACGCACCTATGTACCACCATGTAGTACGTGCGTACAAACTCGTCCACATCGCACGCTGTTCTTCACTTTAATTGACATTCATGACGATTCTTTCGCTTTTTTGAAATGTTCTTACCTCATCTTTCCCCCCGTTACTTTGTGTGGAGCTGTTAGCATTGTGCAGAGTCAATATTGCAATCGAAGTGCATTGCCTGTGGCCGGAGGCCCAGGCCTCTTGTGTCTGATCCACTGGCCATAACTTCTATGTTCAGTTCTACTTACTTCCGAACGGCAACCCCGAACGTCAGTTACATCAGCTTTTCTGAGAGAAGAGGGCCATGTAATGTTCCATGATTAACGTTAATTTGTGGTGATTGAGCGACCGACGCAGGGCACTCCAAGGGTCTAACCGACACATGGTAACAATTTGTACGTCGTTGATCCTAACATCGTATCTACATTTCTAGCTAATGCTCGACATACAGCCCTTCCTTGATCCCTCAAAAAGTTTTCCTACATGCCCGAATGATAACCTTAGTGAGCTATATAAAGATTTTCGATACCATTTACCCATCATCTACATATGCGGTTAGCTTACCTGGATTCACTAGAGCGATTAAGTTCACTCTCCTTTAATACTTCTTCTAACTCGCCGTGAACACCGGCATTAAGTACTACGTAGGAATTTTTGTAGTAGGAACTTCTGCTTGCTTTGTGCTTGATAACAAGATGGGGTTGTCTGCTTCATTTAAGGTGCTGAGTCTAGTAACCTCTATAATATAACCGCAAAAAAAGCCCATCTAGAAATTCAGTGGTTCTGGACGAATATGAACAAGCTTTGGAAGTTAGAACTGGAAGTTTGCTGGAAGTGGTAATCAAGTTATTGCAATTTTGTCACAATTATTAAATGTTAAATTCGATAACTAATAAATTATCGAAAAACACTAGAGTATTCCCACGGGTTTGCTGTGTTGAGCTCAACGTCCTCCACGTCGCATGACGAAGCTCACGTCCTTCACGATATCATCTACCCACGTCTTCCGCATATTATTCTTGCTTGTACCCAATACGTTATATTACCCGTACGACTTCTCTTCGCATCTGACTTCGCCTCAAAATGCCGAGCGATCTGGATAGGTGTGTTTGATACCACAGTTGTTCGCGCCTCTCACCCATCACACGCGCCAGACAGATAGAACAGCTACAACGGTGCGAACCCATATCTGAAGAGCAAGTAAAAAGGCTATGTCTAAAAGCACGAGAAATCTTGATCGAGGAGGGAAATGTGCAGCTAGTGGATTCGCCGGTTACAGTTCAGTGTGGCTTTTTCTTGTAGTCTGGAAAGTGTCTGACAGTGCGCTCGACCATTAGATATGTGGCGACATACATGGTCAGTTTTGGGACCTTATGGAACTATTCAAGGTCGGCGGCTTCTGCCCCGAGACAAGCTATCTTTTCATGGGTGACCCTTCTTGGCCTTCTTTCCGCTTTCCCAACTGATTAACTCGCTCCTGTCAGGCGACTTCGTCGATCGTGGCTTTTACAGCGTCGAAACATTCCTCCTCCTTCTTGCTTTAAAAGTGCGATACCCTGAACGTATTACCCTTATCCGGGGGAACCACGAATCTCGGCAGATAACACAAGTCTACGGGTTCTATGACGAGTGCCAGCGCAAGTACGGTAGTAGTAACGTCTGGCGATGGTGTTGTGAGGTGTTCGACTACCTAGCACTTGGAGCGATTGTGGATGGGCGGGTATTTTGCGTACACGGAGGGCTGAGTCCACACTTGCAGAGCATGGATCAGGCATGTCACCCCACTTCTCCGCAGAGAATTGTGAACTCATGATAGCAACAGATTAGGACCATCGATAGAAAGCAGGAGGTTCCTCACGACGGACTTATGTGTGATTTACTATGGTCGGACCCAGATGGTGTGGTTCATCTTCGTCCCTCAACAGTATCACATCTCATCGACGCCCACAGATATCAAAGGGTGGGGCATGTCTCCCCGCGGCGCGGGATACCTCTTTGGAGCTGATGTCACCGAGGTGTGTGGTCCCTTCTGCCCCGCCGTCCGCGTGTTGCGCATACACACGTTACTTGCTTCATTCTTTCCTCACTTCTTCCTCCTGGCTTCCGCGTCCTCTTCTCTTCAACAACGTCTCGATTAATTTTATTTGGCAGAAATTCACTCACATGAACGGGATCGACCTTATCGCACGAGCACATCAGCTTGCAATGGAAGGCTACAAGCTCATGTTCGACAATTTAATCGTCACTGTATGGAGTGCACCGAACTATTGCTACCGGTGAGTAACAGGTTATTGTCCTCTAGGCAAATGCTTTGTTTTTCTGGAGCGTGGAATACGTGACGGTTTAGAATGCGGATATCGGGGCAGATCAGTTGATACATCTTCTCGCATGGGATGCATAGTGCGTGGGCAGTTTTCCGAGTGGGTTGGACGTGAGGCTATCTGTTGTGTGTCCGATGTTGAGTGTCCAGCGATTCTTCATCTCCGAATTGCATGCCTGTCTCTACAACTCAGGGCGATTGGGGAATGAATATCGAGCATGACACTCCGTCGCACGGCAGCTGGTAATGCTACTGGATCATGAGCCGAATTCATGTTACATGCTCAACCGATGGACTATCCTTGCAAGTGTAAATCACGTGGCGCGTACGGAACGCTTTTTCCCTCCCTTACAGTTTTCTGTATAATATTAGTGTAACTGACACTATGTTTCTAGCTGTGGAAATATTGCATCCATTCTTGAGCTCGACGAGCATCTTGGCCAGGAGTATAAGGTGTTTAGCCACGCCCCGCTTGTAAGTGTTTCTTCCGATTTATATCTATAATACTGACGATAATGTCAGGATGTCCGATCGATACCTGCAAAACGGCCTCCGGCCGAATACTTCTTATAGTTTCCTAGACTCACCTATTATGTATCTCTTGCTTTTATGTACCCGAGTACGTTGTCTTGTATTCTTAGTTACCTGCTGAACTTTTATTGTTAAGGATCCGGTCCCAATTCAGGCTGGTGGTCTTTCGTCAATGAAGCTCTCTAGAACAAACAAACCGGAAAATGCTCCGTAAATCTCCTCTTGATTATAGAGGCTCGGATCTAGTTATAGGCTGAGTCGGGAATAACGTTCCATTACTAATAACGGAAAGTATTGGCATTTATGCAGGAGCAAAATTATAAAGGAAAGGCAGGTACGCAGACCTGGCGTTATCCATTTCAGAAGCGAAATTTTACGCGGGATTCCAATCCTGCAATCACATAGATTATCTATTACAGTAAGTAAATTAAAATAGATCTTCAGCTATTGGCTGTTACAGTACTTCGAAGTTCTCCATGAGGTACTTTTTCAGCGTCAACCACTAGCGTTGAATATAATTTTGATCCATTTTGGACGGTTTTGGTCAACAACGCCACACAACAAGCCTGCCACTGTGCAGAACCCACGTCTACCGTCTCAGGCTCCGCTCTCTGAAAACTGACATCTACGATCGACTTTTTGACTACTATTTTTTCTTTATCTCAATGGGAATTTTATCAATTTTCAGGTCCCAGTAAGTCCATAAGCTACCAACGGAAAAGTACTTTGTTCAAACTAGTTCCGCTCCAAGGACCAGGACCAAGAGCCTTCGGAAGTATTTCACCTAAATTTCACCCATCGCGCCGCCGATCAGTCACTTCAGGAACTGAAATTTAAATCCTTGGCCTTTTCCACTGCAAGAACTCCGTAGGATTTGTTTTAATCGATCGCTGAAATTTTACAGAATCAAAGGCTCAAAGAAGTGATTTTGTAT